>QKQZ01055337.1:0-17288 GCA_003595255.1 Solenopsis fugax | reverse complement strand
GCGAGTCATTACTCCACTGATACGTCGTTGTCGCGGCGAACAGGCGAGTATCGGAAGACGCAAACGCGATCACTGTTTACGAACAAGTAGTACTAATGAATCGCGTTCGACTTTCACAATGGAAAGGACTGTACCGAGACGGCGCGGCCGTTATCGAAGCAAGTTACGAAGCACCGTTACGATCGTCGATCGTGTCAACCCGGCACGTTGTTAAAGACTCGTAAGCGAGGCTTCGCGGTTACATGCCGGTAAGGTTAGGTTAGGTTCAGACATTTCGCGCGATTTATTCATTAAGGTGGGAATAAAGGTAATAGTCGAGAATAAAGCACTGGCTCGCGATATTTACGAGTGAAGATCTGTTCTTTATTCGTGCTTGGAATCGAGTACATCTCGCGTCTCGACTTTCAATCTGTAAATCTATGCTCGTTGTCATTCTCGAGTTGAAGGCGTATTGGAGTAATCGACAGATCGGATAACAAAGAGCCGTGATATGTATTTGTATATGGCTGTTTGTTAATAATATGCGTATTTCGCGAAATTCATACGATCTGAATGTATCGCTCTGGCACATTAGGGAAACATGAATATCGTACGCTTCGCGGATACACTCTTCTCTCGTTTGCGTATTTACATTCTCTCGTATTAAAATACAAGATAATAATCATCCCTAAATCATGATCGTACATTATTGAAATGCAGAAAGTATACAAGGGTACAGTCAGGAGCAACAGGTACAGCATTGCCGTGGCGAATGTCGTGTGAAGTAAGCCGTAAACGATTTTCGAATCCGCCGTTGGATTCGCGTGACGTCACAGATTCACAGCGTCGCGTCGCCGGAATAATGCATTAAAATCCGCGTCGCGCGCTATCAGTGTCCGGGAATTCTGTATAAAGTAGCGCGTGTGCATCGTATTGTGGTTATCAGTTGCGTAATTAATCGTATTTAATTTTTTAGAGTGAGCGATGCGCGAGTATCATGAAAAAAACAGCAACGAAAGGGAGAGAGAGGAACGAAAAAGGAGACTCGGAAGCGAGTGACAACGCAATGCTGTGAGTAATAATTATTAATTTACTATTTATCGCATATAAGTCGCTTGTGTCTGTGAAAATATAAATAGATAAAACGATAGGTGTAAAAGGAATTGAATTTAAATAATTTTTGATAGTTTTATCACAAATATAGACTTTCGAGGACAAAAATATAGATTCCATTGGAGGTTAGTTACTAGGAATTAAATATATATGAATGATTGCATGGTAAAGTATTTTATTCGTGGGTCAAATTGCCGTAAATTTGTGAATTATTCGTATTTCAAGATATGATATTTCATTCGGAATAGATTGCGTCGTTCGCGTAACGTCACGAATTCACAGCATCGTACGTTTGGCATAATAATATATTAAAATCGCATCGTGTGTTATCAGTGTCCGCGAGTTATGTATGAAGTAGCGCGTATGCATCGTATTGTGATGATCAGTTGCGTAATTAATCGTATTTAATTTTTTAGAATGAGCGATGCGTATGAAAAAAATGACAGAAGGGAGAAAGAGGAACGAAAAAGGAGACTCGAAAGCGAATGTCAATGGAACAGCCAATGCTGTGAGTAGTAATTATTAATTTATTATTTATTGCAGAGCTTGGTTCTGTGATAACATAGATAGATAATGCGACAGGCGTAAAAGTGAATTTATACAAATTTTTAGTTTTTATTACAATTGACTTTCGGGGACATAAATATAGATTTCATTAGCAGTTAGTAACTAGCAATTAATTATATACAGCCTTGGCCAAAATTAAAAGGCTTGCACCTTTTTCATTTATCTGAAATGTTTTTATCTATATTATTTCAAATTGATTACAGACATTATACATAAATTTAAAGGATTTTTAAAGAAACAATTCACATTTAAATTTCTATTTAAATCCTTCCAGTATTTAAAAAATATAAAGTGTCTTATAATTTTGGCCAAGGCTGTAGAAATGATTGCTTGGTAAAATAATTTATTCGCGGATCAAATTGCCGTGAATTTATGAATTATTCGTATTTCAAGATATGTTATTTTATTTAAAACATTTTAACCGATAATTTCTTTTGAAGTCCAAGTAATTAATGCAAATCTAAGGCTCTAAAATGTTAGTAATTATATAATACAGGATACAATAGAAACGAAAAAGGAAAAAAAATCAAATGAGATTGAAATTCAAATAATTCTATGTGAAATTCAATTTTTCTGAAGATACTTTAATATCTTTTATTGCAACAATGCATTTTGCCTCGAATTCAGTCATGTACAAAAAAAAAATAAAAATCATTATCATCGGTGATATAATGATATAGTCTTATTCCTAAATGTTAAAAGAATGTATTAAAATTTTTTCAGTTCTTTTAAAGTCCAAAAATTCTTTGAAAAACTAAATTCTTTGATCTAATTAATCAGTGAAGAATAGGTTGGACTACGTGGGATTAATAAAAAATGATTATGACGGAAGTAAATGCTCGATTTTCTGAAAATAATCGGTTAAAATTATAGACGTACTAGCAAAGCTTTTTCCCGATTCTATTGTTTAGTAAAATTAGAGAGTACCGAGTTTTTTGCTATAAACGCTCACTATAAAATGTTACGAGATTTCTATTTGGATCGATCCGCTCATTTCGCGCGCTTTATCCTCTTCGTGCTTCGAAATTCTCTCGCAGGGACGACCGTACAGAGAAATATTTGATTTTGAATGGGATGCATCGGGGCGATTCCGCGAATATAAGGCGGCTGAATGGTATACATAATACACTCCCAGTCGCATCCGCGCGACTAAGGATTGGTTGGAACGCGGCCAGTTGGCCGCGACCCAATCCGTTATTTCATTCTTTTCGAATCCACCCTCTGTGTACCACCGCGTGCTCACTATCCCCGCAAAACCACCCCGAGTGCACCCTACGCGGCACCCAGCGCCACACCCACCACTGCCATCGTCATCGATAACAGAGTATGTTTCGTCTTCCGCTCTGTTTTTGCCGCCAAATGAATTGCGCAAGTTAACGGACACACGCGTTTTTACCCCAAATTTGAAAGCGCATTATTTATGATAAAGTTTCACATGCATTTATAACATCTGAAACAAATAGATCAAATCTTTAAAACGATGAAATATAGGTGAACTGAATACTACTAACTGTGTGTTACATGCTTTCTTTTTTCAATCAAACTCGCGTAAATATAATAACTTTTACTATTATTTCCACTCTGTTCTTTATTGCATGTAAATTTATTTTGCTCTTTACATTCGCTTTTCATTTTTACCTTCTCCTTGCTACGATTCTTGTCTAGTCAAGTGTACAAATTAACTGTTCGTAATGCAAACGCGCGATTCCCAATATTGTCAGACCATCTACGTTTATTCCTTTTATACATTGAGAAAAAAGTTGTTAAATTGACTAAATTTTTTTAGTCAATAACTTGACTTTTTATAAATAACTTGATTAAATTTCTTCTGTTCAAGTATTTATGTATTTAACTTAAATACATGAATACTTGAATTGAAAAAAATTTAATCAAATTGAAAATTTTAGTCAAGTTAACAATCTTTTTTCTCAGCGTACGAAAATATAAAATAATGAGGAACCGATAAGTTATTGATGCAATAAATAATAAAATTTTATATTAAAATTTGATGCACCATGTAATTAAATCTTACGAAAATTGCCAATCTAAAAAGATCCATTGTTGAACTTGCATTGGTAAAAGAGTTATTTTTCATTTTTTTTTTGCATCTCGTCTTCACGCATTTTTACCGTTTCCGTTTCAATACAAAGGTTGCACGCGCGAAAAGTGTTGAGAGGCAAAAAAAAATTGACCTCGCGTTCATGTTCCTTTGCGCGAGCGTTCGTTTAACGTGCGTGCTCACGATATACGGCAAACAAGAGCGTAATAAATGGCGTATGGGGTAAAAGACCACACACGGGCATATTGATTTCGCAATGCAAGCGTTATCCTCGTTCCGCTCACCTACCTGCGATCAATCTTTTCATTTCTGCATGTAACACTGTATGCATGTCAAAGTGAACATGTATCTCGATAGAAATTTGCGACTGTTGTGCGCGAGTTGACTAATATAATACATTTGAAACATTAAACATTGCAGAGAAAGACTTGTAAGATTTAATTAATAAAATTTGAGATTTTTATTTATCATTATTTATCGTATTAGTTCTTATATTATGTGATGATTACATAATGTGGTAATTACATATTTTTTCATTAATTTTGATATTTTAATCAATACAGCTTAATGGAGAGATCCGATTAGCAACAGAATAAAGCCGTATTACAATTAAAAGTATTTTTTCCAATTAAAGCATCATAATGTGAAATTAACTATAGGAATCTCGGAAAAAAACACGTATCACTGTTGAATTAAATTTTGATTGTTGCGAACGTTGTAAAAACTTGATTACGTTCATCTTTTTCCTCAGCCGATTGCAATTTAATAGATCGCCGATCGTCAATATACGGGCATATTATTAGAAGATTAACGAGTCGTATAAAATTTATGTTGTGTCAGAAACTGAATAGTTTGTGAATCATCATTCATCATCGATTTACAAGATAAATACTAAAATTCAAGCTCACACGCAAGGACCACGATCGCCAGTTGTCATTGTTAACTGCTGATATATATGCGATCATCAATTACGAAAAATTAACAGAGGTAATTTATGGTTGTTCAAACAAATGTTGCAGTGCCGCCGCGAGCGATTCTAGAGAGAATCCTAAATTTCGCATTCCGCGCACGTTTCATTATGCTTCCGCCACATTTCGTTAATCCTCGCATTTTCACCCAGTTTGCTTTGTCGCGGCGGGTCAATGATAATAATTAGAAACTGCAATCGCGCGACAATTGTCGTCGCACGGTAGGGCGCTCTGAATTAAACTGCCGTTTCGTTCGCCGACGGCGGCGAAGCCATTGTCGATTTGAGACTCATTCGTGCGACGTTACTTCCGCCGATGTAAACGCGTTATTGCCTGGCATTTGGCAGGGTCTTTTCCCTTGAGGTAGTTCGCGAAGATGTTCCCGGGAAGATCGTTCCACACTCGTGATTCTCGCGACGTTTCGGAGTGAGAAATAATCCTGGGTTATACGTTCGAATTATTCTTTTATTTCTTCCCAAAGAAATTCTCTCTTCAACCCTTTAGTGGAGAAGAGAGATAAAAGATAAAAGTCACAGCGGGATGCGAAAAAAGACGTTTTCTGATACACCGATACGCGAAAAAGCTGTTTTAATCTTTAATGAGATCTAGGTGCATGCTTTTAGAAGCATCCTATAAATTTTAAATATTCTGACGAAGTTTAATTCTGGCTTTGCAATCAATTATAGATAAAACACACAATAATTATTAATGCGATCGCGTTATTTTCGATAAGAGGAATTACTGAAATATAATATTGTATTATCAAAAATATTACAATGCTTTGTTAATTCTTGATAACACCAATAGCACATATTTTTTAATAATTTTATTAATTTGAGATAAATACAGTTTCTTGTTATTATAATATATATCTACATATGTATTCAATAATACGTTCGAGTAGCGTTTATTTTCTCCTGATAGACCGCGGCTCATTGTATGCCATTAAACTTAACCAAAACCAAACCAGTGGATTGGCAATCGTATTTCCCGACAGATTAATACGGAATAACTCTTGTCTAGACTATCGGAAACGACCTATTTTCAATATCTCGCAATTACCGCAACCGCCAATTTCTGTTTTGTACCGGATAGTGCGCTGTGGGCAATATTCTGGCTTTTCACAACTATTATTGGCATCGACTTTTTATTATTTATCCGATTTTTTATGTCAAAAATTTTAATTAAAATTAAGCTTGCAATGAAAGTAAATGCAGAATAGCCAAAAAAATATTTTTTAAGTTTATATAATATATTGTAAATTTTAATTAATTTCTCATGGATTAATAATTGTTTTGAAAAATCTGGTGAACCTAAGTTCTTAGAAATGTTATTCTTTATATCATGTTGCGTAAAACATAATATACGCAAAAATCTCGAAAATGTACATACATATATGTAATTTTTACAAAATTTTGTATTTAAAGACCATGTAATCTTGATAGTTATGCAATTATATGCGCAGCGAAAGTAGATAATTGTATTCTGTTAACAATGTGTACCATCACGAAAAACACAATGATAATCGCAATTATTCTAACAATGAATAGAATGTTTAATCTAACTTGCGAAAAATTCATCAATTTCCACTGACTTTCTTATTATGACCTATTTTTGAACACACTGCATAGTTATAAAACGAAAAAATAAAATAATGGTAAATGAACAAAAAAAGTTTATAAATGAATTTAAGATAGAGGTAAAAACTAAGATTGATATCAATTATTTAGAAAAAGAGACAATAGTTCTATAAAATATTTAAAATTTATTCTTATTCTTGTTCTAAAAAACAAGGGTTATTTTAGCAACGCTATATAATTTTATTTGTTATAATATTTCAATTATAATTTACATTTTTATTTTCAATTTTCTATTTTGATATCTTTAATTTACATGTCACAAATTTGACTAAATTAAAATATAATTTTTGCAAAATAATTTCGAGTAATACTTACAATTTACATATTGTTGAAATAAATTTTTAATTTTAATTAAAATAATGAAACCAATTTAATAATTTAATAATTTTTCAAACATAATAACACAATGCGTGTGTTTTTTTTTAGAAATGTTAGTGTTTTGTAATATTTTTATTTTTTACGCGAAAAGCATTTAATACGCATATACATATATATGTATGTTTAAATTAGGATTTAAATAAATATATTTCTATTAAGCTTTCAAAACGCTTTTAACTGAAAAGAACTAATCATTATTTTAGAGAATTTTTGCTAATAAATCCTGGAAACAAGTCTCAAATAAAATAATAATCTTCTCAGTGAAATTAGTTATTTGAAAAGAAAAAAATATAACATATAATATGTCTTTATTTTATAATTCATTGCAATGCATTAAATATTTCGTAACAATTGGTACGCAACGCTCGGCATTTACAGCGCACTATCCGTAGTGTCCATACGAATCATTATTGTTCGAAACGTTTGTCACAGTGACTCGTAAGCGTATCGAGATGGTAGCTATATCGAATAAATTACAAAGCGTCGTTCCAATCGTTGATCAGCAGTCCGCACTATTAAAAACTGAGGTGACGGTCACATGTCGAAAGAATTAGGTATTTCGCACGATTTATTCATTTAGAGAAGAAAGTAGAGAGGAATAAAAGAAATTATCAAATATTGTATCACGATGTTCACAGGCAAAAATTATTTCTTTATTTGTTTTGGAATCGAGTGTATCTCGCTTTACACTTTAATTTTCTTGTCAATGTAAATTGCTCGTCATTTAAGTGTTATTCGAATACGATATCCGAGTAACTCAAGTAATGAAAAATCATGAAGTATCGGGTCACTAATAATATATCTATTAATAGATTTATTTGATCAAAGTCTATCGCGCACGTAATCCGCAGAGTAGCAAACATATTTTTCGATATTCTATTATGCATACTCCAAGTTCCCGGCGAACTTCTCTTTTTAATTCGTGTTTATTCTTTCAAGATAGTAATGGATTTGAACTTATATAACATATATTGTTGCTTACAGGTATAATATCGTTGGAGTGTCATCTTCTAATTAGTAAACGCGCGCGAATTAATTGCGAATGAAGTTTTGGCGAGTGCAATTTCGTGAGTGAGTACCGCGAGTGAATTTTCGCAAGTGGGAATCGCGAGTGAGTACCGCAAGTGAATTTTCGCGAGTGAGCAACAGAGGAAACTGAGAGGAGGACGAGGTCTAGGAGGCATCGAGCAACGGCGGAGCAATTATGGGGTGAGTACTTTACTTTTTATACATTATTTGACCAACTTGAAAAATTAATTTTTTATTTATTTGAGTCGTTTACTTGAGAGATTAAAATAAAAGTTAGAGAAAAATGGGCTTTTATATTTATATCTAAAATTTGAGAAAAAAAATATATTTTTGAAAAAAAATATTTTTGAAAAAAAATTCGAAAGTTATTTCATTTGATATCTTCTTAAAAAAAGACAAGGAAATAAAAAAATCAAAATGTGACAAAATAATCTCTATTGGAATATTAATTACTTTGATCGCGTAATAATTTGGATTTATATTTGTATTTTACAGTTCAACGTAGTAATGCAGTTTACAACTCCGCTGCTGCGCATCGTATCGGTGAGTCAAATCTTATTTTATATTGAGGTAACGCGGATTTATGAAAAGATTATATTTGAACATATCAAAATAATTGAGAAATGTTGCGAATGATTATGATATAAATCATAGATTCGTAAAATGGATGGGCCAAAGTATATTAATGCGTTTCGGAAACAAAATATCAAAAATTAAGGTGCTCGCCAATAAGGGAGGAAAATCCTTGCAAGATGCATCTACTTTGTCTCGCTGTCATTCATACGCAATAATTTATCACATCATATATCCATCGCGTCCGCTGCATATGAAATGAATTTCAGCTGCTCGATTGTATCCGCGCTATCTCCGGTACTGTTCACGCCCGCAAGGCCCGAAAACCACTTAATCTTCGTCGAGTAAAACGAGGGATCGCGGGGTAGATAGGGGAGTTCGTGAGAAACTGAGATAGGCGAAGAAAGGACGGAGAATGATAGTGGAGCAGTTACATTCAGAATTGCATATTACGAATCGGACTTACAGGCACGATACATCGCCATCGCCGGTATATTGTTCGTTGTCCTGGAATCCGCGATTTATTATCCCAATACGTAATTACTAATAAGTCAAATAATCGACCTGATTTAGGTTCCAATAATCAAAGGATCAAAACGCGACTGAAATCGGCATGGATAAGCATCGTCCACGTTTCACGCGATATTGAGATTGACCATAAAAGCCTGTCAATGACAGTTAAATCGGAAAAGCTCTTTGTAGATGAATGATTGATTGCTCGTTACAGAGTAGCCTATTTTAGCGTACTCTACGTCGGTTTGCGCATTATACACATTACCGCAATGTACACTCAGACTGACGTCCTTTAGTGTTCTCATATGCATCATAAATATTAGAAAACCTACTGCATAGAGACTACATTGTAAACTAGCAAATCAAACCTACTGAGAATATATTCTTTTATTCATAGTTTGCTAAAGTAGTATCTTTTGTGTCGGATATAGACCGCGGAAGTATAAAAGCTGAAGCTATATGATGTTGACATACGTCATGAACATTGGAGATATTAATCTAACATCGCAGATTTAATAATATTCTTTGACTTGAAATAATTCTATGTTCTTTAATTTTGCAAATAATTCGTAATTGTTTAAGTTTCATATTTATTTACATTTTGATATTTAAGTAATGATAGCTACGAGAATTAAACATAATAGGTGTTAACGATATTACCTATTGTTTGGTCAGATCAAGCTATACAACTTTACAGAAGAAACTAGTGGCGCGGTTTGTGTTAATTGCTTAGAATGCAACTATTACGTTTAAGGAAATTGATCTGGGTATTATCGTTAAACTGGTAGAATAACCGAAATTTGACCCTTTCCTTTATACGGTAACCGCACACGAGGGATTAGATAATTAGATAAAGTATCATGAAAGGCGTTGGTATGCTCGTTGGTTTAATCAAGAATTTCCATAGTGCACCATATTGTGGACAATCTTATTGCAACACCGTGTTCTTGAATAAAGATACTTGATTATTAAACTACGTACAATTGAAATCGAAGAAACTTGAGATAAGACAATTATTGTACTATAAATATGGACCAAGTTCTGTGTGCTAACTTAATATTACTAGCTTCTTACTTATAATTTTATTAGTATTTTAATACATTATTTATTAGCATTTATTAGCAATACAGCGAATTAATTACTATTCAGCAATCATACGTATTATACGATAAGTAAATAGTATTAGAATAAGTGAATTAGTTTCAGGATAATAAATTCTCGATTACATAACAATTTTTAATTTATTCCTATTTCAAACATTAATTTTTTTGCTCTATTCGTTAGATTTTATTTAAAATTATTTTTGTTATTCTTTTGTAACTGTGGAATACTTTAGAAGCATTTAGAAAAATAATTTTTAAAATTTATCACATATCCACGTTGTCTCTGTTATAATTCTGTCATTTGATCATTGTAATTGCGGTCGCATCCCTTTCTCCCAAATTTCGAATGCAAGCCTAATTCGATCGAGCCGATTAGGTACGCTATTGGTGAATTTACGCGCACATTATCCGCAACCAAAACCTGACCTGGCGGCCGCATTCCGGCGCGTGTTCGTCGATCGAGATACCATAAAAGCTTAGGCATGTCGGCGGATCGACATTCATTATGTATCGGCAAACACGACACGAGCGAAGGATAGGATGAACAGGGGGGGTTGCAAGGCTGGTGGGGAAAAGAATGGCGGGTGAAGAACGTTGACGGGCCGGACAGAGGACCGGCGTAGAGTTTAATCTGCTTTGGCTTGAATTTCAAAATACGCGATGGCTAATGCATATTGCCTTTGGCGCCGCTCCAAGTCGCCTATGCAGTTGAATCTACCTCCCTTCATCCCTCCCTCTCATCTTTTCCCATCCTCCAATCTCGTTTGCCATCGTATATCTGTTTTGCGACCCCTCCCCCTTCCCCCCCATGTGAGTGTCCCACTATACCAACCTCCGTTGCTATCCCTTCGCGGCTAGTGTAAATTCATTTTGTCATGCATTAAGCGGCGCGAAGCATCACACTTCTCCCGCCCTGCCGCAACTTCTCTGTCTTTCGACATATCTATATCTATTTCTCTGTCTCTCTCATTTCTCATTCCCTCGCTTCAAACGATATTTATGCCATATTAATTGAATATCTCCTTTATATGCGCTTGCATATACAAGCGTCCTCCCTTTCTCTACCGCTCGCCATCCCTCACACCGTCGCCTCGTTGCAGTATCTATGACCTAAAATTTGTGGACCATCTCACGTAGCCCAGCAATCAATTCCGGTGGTCACTTGTGCGGTAACGAATCTTAGGAAGCGATGATCAATTTGTGTACGCGGATCGATTATTAAACATGCTTATTAAAATTAATACAAGTAATTCTCTTATCAATGTTTATACTATTAAACGGATCGGATTCAGTAATAAACGTAATAATTATTTTTTGTTTATAAAAAATGAGCCAAAATATCTAATTTTCATGAAATCGAGCAATTTTTACAAATATTATATTTATTCTTTATTGCACGTAAAAAAAAGTAAAATAATGTGGTATAACTTAATGTAGCACAATATAATATAAATTAGTATTTCTTCAACACGTACACCGCTTGCGTGATCTTTCCAACCTTAGAAAGGAACTTGGAAAGAAACTGATAATTAACATCTAATTGAGAGGATGCGAATCGAAAGGAAGGCGGAAAATTGCGCAAACGGAAAGAGATTCGATTATCGGCGATCCCGATATCGTATCGAAACGAACAAAATACGCTTAACATACTTAGGATCGTTTGTTCCACTGCTCCGACTAGCGATCCGAATCAGTCTCATCACGGCTTATTCCCATCCGGAAAATGGTCGAAAATTGCTTTTTCGCATGCACACCCATCCGAAAAACGTCAGCCAGTATTCCATTATTCTGCTCATGCTATCGAGTACTATTGTACCAAAAAAACAGCGAGTTTTTCTACTAAAACATTGCATAAAATATTGCATATAATTACGTTTATCGAAATAAAGAAATTCGAAATTAAATTAGAAATTAAATTTTTACGATCTTGAAAATGACGCATTTTTAGCGTCTAAATGTATATAAACTTTTATTTAAATACAAATAAATTAAATTTATATATAAATTTAAATAACTAAATCTCATTAATTTATCAAAATGATATTTGCTGATTGATATATACAAATAAATTAGATTTATATATAAATTTAAATAACTAAATCTCATTAATTTATCAAAATGATATTTGTTGATTAATATATGAATTTACTTAAAATTAATTGCACTGTCGAAAAATTTTCCCTTTTTTCTCGGATTACAAAGAAGATAGATCTAGCTCTGAAATAATCAACTATGGCAGGGATAGATGGCCGGTGCGCGAGGATCATAAAATTTCTATAAAGAAATTCCGCTTATCTTCGCATACTGCGACGTGTTGGAACCTTGGGGTTGAGAGGAGCAAACATTCTGGGGCAGGCGCTTTTTTTGTCAGCCGGCGCGACAATTTGGTCTCACTCATAGACCACGAGATTTCGTTAAGTGCACTAAGAAACAGATGTTCTATCGCGGGCGACACCCTGCAGCCTCAGATTGCCCTCAACGACTCTTACTTCTGAAATGTAGTCTACTGCACTACTTCAACACTTTACAGTTACCGCGTATGATTTACGAACATGGAAAACGCATAGTATGTCGGAAAAGTAAATTTATCAGTAATTTCAAGAAAAATGATTGCAATCTTCTTTCTTATTCCATTTAAAGAAACGTAAAAGCTTTAAAAAAGTAGATAAAATGAATTAATGTACTTAAAACTAATATCCATAGAATTTTTATTGTGTAAAAATAATTTTTCATAGTATTTTTTATTGTAGATTAACTGCAAAGGTTTTAAGAAACATTTGTAAAATAAAAATTATAGAAAGAGTTTTGACACATTTTACATTCTAATTTTTTTTAACTTATAATTGAATATATTGCGATGTTTTTCTTGCTTTAAATTATCAATGAGAAAATTTATGTTTTGTTTCAATTGCGTTTCTTTTAACTTTCTAAGCTTTTTAAGATTAATGTATTAATATATTAGTCTTGAATTCCTATCATGGTATCATGGTTACTTCAACAATTCGTTTAACCGTTTCGTTTAAATTCGCTATGTTTCCAATTTCCGTTAATACTCATTGATGTATAATAGCCAATCGATGGGGAATGCATGTGTATGAAAGTAGAATGAAAATCATTTAGCCAAACACGCGCGTAAATCGTCGATTGATTGTATCGGTAGCCAATGAATTAGCTTTCCCTTGCACGATGAATCACTCTGATTTATTACGTAACAACGGAGTTGTATTTAAAAGGATTCACTGCTATATCCACTGTTATATCCTCAAGAATTGTAAGAAAATCTGAGCGGTAGAAACACGTTTCTTAAACGCATTTACATTTAGATTAACTTGTACAAAAGAGACGTGTACTTTGATAATATTTGCTAAATCAGATATTGTAAAACTGATTTAAGATTTATACAAAAAGATATAAAAAGAGTATTTTTTATAATATATTTGTGAAATCGGGGATCGAATTTCTCTAAAAATTTCGAGAGATTCTCATCTCTCCTGAAAAAATATTATCATACAGGACTATAAATCTTCGAATGTTTATCTAAGAAAAAAAGTCTAAGAAAAGAAATAAAATAATTAATGGATGAGATAAAGTAATAAAATTACTTTACTTGCGAGTAAAAATTTTATAAATAAATGGAATTACAAATCATGCGAAATCACAAATATATACATTATTTAATATATAGCAGGTATATGGAATTTTGATCAGATGAATGATACGTGATACGTAATAGAATAATAAAAAATATTATATGATAACAAAACAATAAAATAAAATATTTTGATAAACCACTACAATCACCAAAGTATACAATACTGTATCTTTAATTGTTTAATTTCATACTTTGGTGATTGTAGTGGATTGTCAAAATATTGTATTTTTTTTATTATCGATTATAGCTACATATTAGTGCTGATAATTATTGTGTGATTTTATATACTCTTTCAAATTCACGAAACTGCGCGTCGAAATAATATATCGAATAAATCGGTTTTAAAACACAGTTCTAAGTTGAACGAGAAATAGTAATATTACGTTATTAAATTTAAAGTTAATTTAATAATAAATGATGCAAAAAAATTAACAAATTAACGAAATTTTCTTGCTTTATTTAAAACTCAATTAGTTTTAGTCCATTATTAGTTTACGAAAGAATATTGAGATTTCGATATAAATGTTCAATATAAAATGAGAGGATCTTCATGTATATTCATTAATTTTTCGATGTATATCATATGATTTTACGAGTTTTCGATTTTTTCATCAGCATTTTATCAGTACTTTCTAAAGTACTTTCAATCCACTCATAATATACCATATCATTATCACGCAATTTTCCTTTAATGGGAATGTCGCCGGAAGCGTTGCGTTTCCTCGCGTATAACACAGATAGCGGTTTGCATTTGCACTTGAACTTACGGGATACACGGGCGCTCTTCGCAAGTTTGCATGCCCCGAAGTCATCGACATGGTATGGAAACGCGGTAGCAGGTATGCATTTGCCTGAAACATTAATTCACGACGATCGCTTGGGAAGTAATGTGTCTACTAAACTATTCGCTCTTCCTTTGATCCCACGCGGGAACATAAAGTACGCGGTTGCATTCGCGCGGAACGTTAGATGGGATGTATCTTCCGTGCGGATCACGATTAATCTTTGAATAAAACGGCGATGAATCATCGCGAGCAAAGCACTGTCCCATGAGTGTCTGCCAACAAAATTATTCGAATGACGTCAATCCTCATATGATAAACTACATATAACAAACTAGGGTTGATCTTTTGCAAATGTATTTAGTACGCGCTAGCGTAACGTATGCAAATATATNAAATATATAATTCTTTACAGTTTTTTCAGGGGGGAATGGGTTTAACATCTGGATGCGAGTCGGCATCATACGTTATTAAATTGATTTTAAGGTTTATCAATTTAATCAATGTGATATTACTTATTCTTATTCGCCTTACGGCTGTGTTATGACCGGAAAACCAATTCGGCGCACATTCGGGTGAATTTGAAGAATGTATATAAAATCACACAAGTAAATATAAAAGCAATAAGATCCAGCTATGACCGTAGAAGGCAATTCAGTTCAATTTATATATTATTTTTGTAATAAAAATAATATGTTGGACGAAAAGATCTTACCGATTTTGTAATTACCTGTGGAATATTTAAATTCACCATAAATCTAAAACTTTTGAAAACATATCTCTCTCTCTCTGTTACTATGATGAGAAAAATTTTGATTTTGAAATTCAAATCTAATAAATTTCTGCAAATCGATGATTTTGTAGTGCATTATAAATTTTTGATTCTATTAACTTATACTCTATTTATGTACTCAGACTACATAGCAGTCCTGTAATCTGGACTGTAGGTGAAAGTTAATATTTTTGTTGTGGAAAGTGTGAAATATTCACACTGACATGGCAGCTTTTCGGAGCTAACCGCGCGTTACAGCGGAAATTCTCTTGTATCGCCAGCGTTATGCTGGAAGTACAGCGTTTATTTAAAAATGCCAACTTGCAAAATATTGTTTGTAAGAGAAACTCGATTTTCAAGCGTTTGTTTTGAGCGCAGCTCGACTTCGCGCGACGTATATAAACCAATACACTTTCATTCGCGTTTACGCGCCAGTGGAACTCGCGTTTATCCGCGGAATTAACTTATCGCCATACAATTTCTTGTAATTTACTGTTCCATGTATATTTTTTTGAGTGTACGGATTATCGCGGCATTGTAATACAGCTCCATTAATCACACTTGCAAGTTATTATCCCATCTTCTTCTCCATTTTTTATCACGTTTTATCGAGTGTACCAATATACATTCATGTGTAATTGGTTGTTTTGTCTCACTTATAACTTGACTTATTTATAATTATTTTACATAGATTTTATTTTTTATGAGTTGTCTATACATAGTGAAGTATTTATCTTTTATTTTAAAAATATAAAAAAAATTTTGCTACAAATATCTAACCCTCTCTCTCTTATTATTATTATTATAATTTATACTTTTATTACATATATTACTTGTAAAGATTTCGTAATTTTTAGGACAATAAATTCTAAGCACATAGCAACAAATCGACAATACGAAATGTCATGTCGTCGAATGAATTCATTTTTGACATCTCGACAGACATTCCCGGAGAATAAACGCGCGCATTTATCACTATTGATATGCGACGGAGCGATCCGTTATATTTTTCTACATAAAACTTTACCTGTTTGTTGGAAATTCACTTGTTCGTTGTTTTCGCCATTCGCGGCAATTTTCCGAGAAAAAAAGAAACCATCAGCCAAGCGCATCCTCGCTTGTTCGCACGCGCGCTTGGGCCATTCGCCGCAAAATGAATTTTCGCCCCTATCGCTCACCGTTGACGAGTAGTCCGTGAAAAATGGCCAAGTTAACGGATTGACGGACGAGTAAGAAGCGTAATATCGAATAACGGTCTACCTTCCTCCTTGGCACGATCCATGAGATTTCGAGAAATGGCAGGTGCATCACAAGCTGTTGTTGCAAACACATTTTTCCTGTTTTATTGACTCGATCGAGGAATAAAATGTCGCATAAAAATTGGAGCTACTATATAAATATTTTTTTCGTCAACAGAAAAGAAGCCTTACGCGGAAAAATCAATCATTTTATTTCATGGTTTTGAATAGTAAACTTTTTTACGGTAAAATGAATAATACATTATTTTTTAAAAAGAAAGAATATTTGCTAATTAATACCACATTCTAATCAATTTGATGTTTTAATTGTCATGAAGTAATTTAAATCTTGCAAGTTTCCATATTATTACACAACGAAATCATCAGTAATAGGCTACATCAAATTCATTGCGAATAAATTCGAATAAACTTACCAAATAAACTAAAATTTTGAGCTTATAACAATTATTGTTAATTCTTTCATGAATGATATTTAATTGAAGGTTAACATGTGACACACACATACATACACATACGGGATTGGTCGGGGTCATCGTTAACAAGCCAAACAGAATCGTGAGATCGGGAGAGCGAAATGGCGCAGAAGCGCTCGAATGAATAATCGAAGCGTAGAGCGTGAGCTGAATGCGGAAAAATGTGAATGCAGACAGTTTTTGATACACCACTTGTGGGATATACTGGGTGTCTCGCAGAACGTTGAGAAATAATATATTAATATTTAATATTATACTCAAAATGTTCATAAGCAGTTTAAATACGAGAGTTGGGTTTCTTTGTTTTTTTTTTGCGTTAGCCTAGCAGAAAGCATGAAAGCTATACAGTTCTGGAATAACTCGAGTTATGTATAGGGGAGACCAGGGCTATTCGTTAGGTGGGGTAATTCGTAAAAATGGAAATATCT
>QKQZ01055336.1:0-12855 GCA_003595255.1 Solenopsis fugax | reverse complement strand
GCAAAGAAGAGTGCTGGCCTAACGCGGGTATCGATTCTCTCCCCGCGTGTATGTGTATTATGTATGTACGGTATGCTCCACAAGGGCATCGGGTTATCTATACGAGCCATTTTAACGCGGTGCATTGTCTTCGGTGAATTGCATTCCGTAGATACTGCCGCCTGGCTGTCGCCGCCTGTGCCCCAAGCTATCGCTCGTTGTATCGAGACTGTTATGCGATTCACGCACCGCCGCAATAGTGGCGATGCGAAGCGCGCTTGAAAAAGTCGCCTGACAAAGCGCGAGGCGGAAGGGGCGAGCGAGCGAGCGAGCGCGAAAACGCAACTCTCTGTTCGCCGGCCGAGCGGATGAATTTCGCCGTACATCAAAAAAAAATTCAATCAAAATGGTGCACGCGAGCGATCCCTGAGCGCCTTTTTTCTCTTCTCCCTTTTGATACCTCTAACATACCGGCCCGGCCTTGTGAGGGCGATAGTCGGCCCATTATCGTCCACAATGTTGCACGTCGCGATACTCGGAGATTGAACTCTCGACCGAAGCGCGGGAATTCAATGGCCTATTTTTGATGTATAATCCCTTCAGGAATTAGTATCGGAAATTAAGGGCTTTCCTTTGATTTTTTACAAGATTTTTGACGCGTTAAATAACACTGTGATGTACTCAGAGTAGACAGGACGAGGGATGAAAGTAATACTTTGAATTGATACCTTTACGATTTATCTGATCAATCCTCTATTTTTTTATCTTCTAAAATCGTTGATAATGTTTATAACGTACCTATCTAAAGATGTACGGAATTTATCTTTTCATGAGTATGTCCCCGATACTTCTGTATCTATCTCTGTGAATTGTGTCGCGCGAATTTGTAATAATTAGTCAGTGGCATTCCTATGTTTTATTTGAACGCAAAAATTCAGTGTGTCACAACTAATTCAGCCATGACCAGTCCTACCTACATTCAATCATAACTAAGATTAATCAACAGTTTATCGACATTTATCAAAATTATATATGCAGATTGTTTCTGTACCTCTGGAACCAACTTTAAGGGAACAAGGACACAAATTCTTTTACAAAAATTGGATCTCTTATTGATATCTATCATCCCCTAAAGATTGTTTCCCAGAAGTCCTGAAACTTTCTATATGTAAAAACATTATCTTTTAAGGATAAAGCTCAACAATTAATCAAAAGCTGAAATTAACTCCTGACAGAATTTTAGACATCTCACGCTTGAATAAAAAAAATATATAATAAAATTAACTTTTATTATTAATTTTTATATGTATATATAAATATATATAAAAGTTGTTATCGTATATATACATACATAAAATATTTTTATTAAAAAAAAATTGAAAGGTGAAAAAATATTCTACACAATATTGTTGATATATTTATTTATTTTAATTTAGATACACTCTTAATTATTATATTTTTAATCTATTTTTCTTTATTTTTTGTTTTCGTGTTTTTTCCATTTATAAATATTCGCCCACATCTGAATGAACGGACGACGCACGTGTACGTAGATACAATAAATCAAAATTTGGAATAATCTCCGTTCACCCTTTTCTCCTCGTTTATCGTTAGTGCTTCGTTTTTCTCGGCGCATGTCGCGCCGGCGGGATTAAAGGCGGAAGACGCGAAGAATTCGAACCGCGCGAGGATTACTCGCGTAACTCGCACACTTGACAGCGCGGAAGGTGAAGGTTATTTATGTGGCAGTCCTTAATTAAGTTCGTCCTGTAATCGGCGTAATCCACTTTGCGAAGAGAATGGTCCCGTATGTTCGCTCGATTCCCAAGTACGCCCACCGAACTGACCCACTATACCGCAATGTGGCGGCATTAGTATGTGCATATACATACATATACATACATATATACGCGTACACACGTAGGTATGCACGAATGTAAGGCTTACACGAGACACGCTGCTTTGTATTCATATCTCAATGGTGAGAACTTTCTAACGATATTATGGACTAGGCTGATCCGTTCCTCCCGCTCGTTTCCACCCTTTCGACCCTCGCGAATCTCCGCAATTTGTATCTCCCCAACATAACGATTTGAGGATAATTGTGTTTTATTACCCTATGAATTCCCGCGTTTTCCCTATCGAATTATACGGAGTTTCGAGGGTAGTTGTTTACTAATGGTTGACCCAGCTTTGATTGCTTATTTTATTAGTACGTCGTTATCGTCGCAAGCTCGCTCGTCAAGCGCTTCACGATCTGATACGCGAATAATTTCAATATGTTGAACAGAATAATTGTTCGACATATTGAAGTTCGAAACTTATTGGAATCTGCATTGAATCCGTACGTCGCTATTACGTCAAGTCTGGATTTACCGTACGGTCTGAATTTAAAAGCAACGTCATCATGCTCTCGTGATACCACAATGTTAACAGCGCTGCTGAAAAATGCAGATTTGGGTAGCGAGCGGCTTGGGGTAGCATCCGAGAGCCCTAAGTAGTGAAAAACTGCGAGACACGAAGTGGGTTAAGCCTGCCGCGGTCTAGATTCCGTATTTTCAATCTTCTTGGAGCCGCCTAGAGGCAAGACCTCCGCCATCAAGTTGCATAAAAGCGCAACCTTTGAAAAGGGCGCACGTGTGCTTCATCCAGCTTTCGACAAGAGCGTGCTCGCGACGAGGAGCACTTAGTTGGCGACGTGCAAGATGAAATATGTTCCCTTTGCGTTACATCAATTCCTACAAGCGGCGGTCGACTTTAAACACTCGAGCGGTATCTCCTATTTCGAAGCGTTTCACGAGTTATTAGGATTATGCGCAGATACTAGCGGCTGTATCCGCTAGAAAGATACTACCATGCCAGTAATTGTGCGGTTAATGTATGCAAAAAGGATGCAAATTTATCGCTTGTTGCGCGAACGATTTGCATATCTGATGACGGATGCTTGTTGTAAAACGTTGCTATGCATTATTTAAGTACGCCCGTTGCATTTAACCCTCGCAGTTTGCGCGACGGTATAACGATTCCGCGTGTAGCTCCTCGCTCGTCCAATGCTATCGCGCAGATACGTCGACTTTAGTTTATTTAGGGCACGCCGATTTAATCTCCGTGAAATCGATCGCCGATTTAACGAAATATTATCCCACGGTAACGCTCCACCACGCTTATGCTAATGAATTTGCGATATCCTCTCCGGCGATTAATTAGATTTTGTCTGTTGCTCGAGCGTTTTTAATGCCGGACGCTAATCACGGTTCGCGTTTTGTCCGACTCTGCGCTCTCTCGAGCCGCGAAGCTCCCGCGAGCGAATCCGTGTGAACGCACGCAGGGCACCGATAATGAATGTCGACCCATGTAAATTGGGTTAATTGAATTTCAATTCAACGCACGCATCAGATTTTTCGTCATGGATTTTTGCCCACGGCTTTTCGCGACTATTAACTGCGGTAACTACAAATCTAACGTACGGTTAGTTGATGCGGCTCGGTGATCCGCCCGCGAGCGTTTTCTCCGCGCCGAACTACGCCCGGATCGCGCAACATTGTGTGCAAAATTATTAACGACGTACAGAGCGCATCGCGTCTCTCTCTCTCTCTGCTCCTCTTTTTTTTCTTCTTCGCTGAAATTACCGCGCGCGACTTACTACGCTGTCATTTAACCGTTCCGTAACCGGTGGGTTTAATTTCCACTCGCGGGGCACAGACTCATTAGACTCGATTAGTCTGCAAGCAGACACACTCCTTGATGTCTTCCACGCGTACATCCTCGTGCACGTACACGGGGCGTGTACACACCGGCGAACCGGTGTGCACAAACTCGATGTCACCATTAGAATTCAAGCAGCACGTTGGTATGTATTCCAATGTATGTATTCACGTGCGTTACTCACCCAAGTATGCACTGCCAAGTGTATGTACTTGGTGAATGCGGTGAATTGTCATGGATGCGTGAATTGTCTTGCGTGCACGCGCGTGTATTCAAAGGGTCTGTCCTCGGCGCGCTAAGCATGGGGTGAATAATCGGGTTAAGCAATATACACACAGAAATAATTTATAGACTATTCTCGTGACTATCACTTTGGGCAATACGATGAAATTTGAATTGAAGATCAATCAGAACTGTTGATTTTTAAATTAGATCGGGGAATATTCGATGAACGAAGGCAATACAATACGAGCGACAGGTCTTGCGCATACCTTAACATTCGCGGTTGCCGCATTGTTATGATGGCCGTATTGTCATTCGCGCGATACGACATCTGCTTCGGTTTAGTGAATATTTGGCATGCGGTACGAATAATGGAGTACTCTGTATTGTGCTGAAATCACGCGGTGTACAGGCACTGGGCACAGGCTCGTTAAAATGTACCACGTGCCGCGGATCGCGTGTCGCACGAAGACCGACCGAAAGTCTCTGGATTTCCGACTTCTAATGTCACTGGCATACGGAAATGACACTTTAATCAGTTTGTGCCGTGTACGCGGACCTGTCGATCATCTGCACGAAGCCAAGTTAACGTTGAGATTGAGATCGGAATACGAAAGAAAGAAACAGTAAAACTGTAAGAACCTTTACGTGACGTAACATCGTAAGTAAAACGAAATAAGTATAATCTATAGTAGCCGATTTAACGCGTTCAGATTATCGGTGTAAAACACCGTCGTGCTTATCGTTGCCGGACATTAATATTAAATCTAACGATATTCATAACAATATTATTTTTATTAATACCCGGAATAAACAATTTTGCTGAAGTACAGGTCTGAAAATAAATATGTTGAACCGTTAAAAAATTTATATTGGACGTTTAAGCATGTTAAGGTTGTTAGAATATCAAAACATTTTGCAGCAGTATCATGCTTGAATGTCTTATATAATAATGATGATAGTCCAACATAAAATTATTTTCTGATCTGAATCTAACTAAATTTTTAGATATTACAGTAAGATTGTTTTTTCCGTGTAGTGTAGCATCTTTCAGAATTTCGTGATAGCTGTGAAAATTATTTAGCTAATAAGAATAACGTTGCATAAATAATTTTCTAAATATAATTCATAGTTCTTTCAGTAATAAATTAACGCTTTAGCAGTGAGAATTATAATTATGATCGAACTCGATATAAATATTTAAAAAAAAAGAAACAAGCAAGTTTAGAGTGAGATTTTCCTTCCACATGCTAACACGGAGAGATAACACAAAGTCAAATGAACTATCTATACCCGAATAAACCTTGAACGGGCTCATTTAGCTAACATTGCGTTTGTCTTACCGCAAACTTCGTGGTTCACCGTGATTAATCTTGCTGATCGGCGCATTCCTAACGTGTCGGCGAGTCACCGCGGACAAGGGCCCGGTTGAATCTTTACGGAACGCCGGAAACGGAAGCGGTCATTATTTTAAGCGTGCCACGAGCATTTCGAATTGCTGTAATAGGTATTTCGTTCGCTAGGACGAGCGAAAAATTCCGAGCGTGACGCGAAACTCGGTCACAGTTGAACACGATGGAATGCAACGGCGTTCGTGACAATTAAGCATGGCACCTAAATGCGCATTGGAGAATTGACGTTAGTGTAAATAGATCGGATCAGTCTATTAGAATAATTTAAATAAATTCGAATATAGGGCGATTCTCAGTTTAAATAACTGTCAATACATCTCATTGAAAATTCCAAGCATTGAATTCGATATTATATTTAGGATTCTTAAATTTATAATGACTTGTTTGTCAGAAATAAAATTTTTCTTTTCCACGTATTCTTATAATATTTTACATTATATCGAATTATTATAAATTTTTGACACACAAATTTCACGAAATAATAAAGTATTTATTTGTTTTTCTAAATTTATGTCACTAAGATTTTTTACGCTTATGTTAACATACTTTTATCACAGTATGTATCGTGAAAGAGAGAAAGAAAGAGGAAAGGTTGCTAGTGTCGATGAAATCTAGCGATTCTCATATGGTCCTCTCTATGATCTTTGTCGCTATCCTAACGTTGGGATAAACTCATTTTGTCGACAGCTTTCGCGATTCTTGTTACCCTCTTTGCGGCCCCTGTCCTTTCTAGCTCGCTCGCTCTATAGAACGCTCTATTTCTATAGGTCTCCCTCTTTTTCTCTCGCTCAGACGCCAGGGAGGTCCATTATCTCGGAACAGATGACGAGTAAGCGTTCGCTTAATGAAATCTTCGTAGTGATTTTACGAGAAAAGTTTCGTGAACCGGAGATAGGTACGCGAGAGAAAGAGAAGGAAAGAGCGTGAGAAGGAGAGAGAAAGGGAATCCTCTGAAAGGGTGGCGAGCAGACGGAGAGAACGCTTACGGCTCCTCGCCGCCCTCTCAAGCCTTGTGCATGTAGTATAAACGATATTTCTGGCGGCCAGTGGTTTTCAAGATTCCGGAGATAAACGGAGCGATGGAGAGCATCCTTGAATGTCAAGCGGAAATATGTAGGCGTTAAAATTCCGCCGACTAAAATATTTTCAGGTCATGTCGCGAAGGAGATATTTGTCGTATAAGCGTGAAAGGAAATTCGCATTAATTGATATTTGAAAGGTCACTAACGATTTTACATTTTGCAAACGATTTGAATTATTTAATAGCATTCCTTGATCGATCATTCACCGGTGCGGCTATTCTATTCGCGGGAAGCATTATACGTAACTCCCACGGGAATCAGACCGTTACTCGACAAACCCGCGTTAAACGGCTCCTTCGTTACGACGGATGATGCTCTTTGCCGCAGGAATTACTTATATTATGCAGAGACCGCGCGTGCTGCGCGTTTAAAATTGTAAGCATCATTCGACCGAGTTTCCGCGCTCGCCGCGCCAAGAGAATACTGAAATAATTTATGTCGGTCAATTTCTCTCGGCACGACCCTGGTCTGAATCTTTCATGCGGTCGTCCCGCGCGAGAATGCAATCGCTGCACCGGCTGAATTTTAAATAATGAAGTTCAGATTACATCCGCGAAGGGAGTTAAGTCCTTTAATAAACCGGAAGGAAGATCGTAGGATGTAATTTACAATGCCGGGCGTGGCATAAAGATATTTTACACCCTATATAGGTATGTCGATTCTATGACTCGCTGCTAATCGATCCAAGTTATTATCAGATATTACGCACATGTTTCAACGACGAGATATAGGCTCGTGGGACTCGAAGCCAAAGTGGAATACCCCAAACGGTATCGCACGACCTTACTCTCTAAATCTTACAAAGTCGAACACCAGGTACATCGCCCGGGCACATAGTAATCTTTTATTAAATCTCACCCTTCGCTACCCTTTCCCGGAAACTTGCTTCGGCCCCAATCCTCTTTACGCCCTCTTTCGTTCCTTTTCTTCAGAAATCTGCTGTCTTCTTTTAACCCATCAGACCGAGTTCCGACTACTTTAAACCCGGTTTCCGCGCCGCTAATGACAAACGTCTGTCTGATTTCCGTACGTTTACGTTCGGCTTCGTCGACTGCGAGATATAAGATCTGACGAGATAGGAATCACGGAATTCTGACACGCTTACACGACGTAGCTTTGATGATATCTAGTTTCACAATATGTGCTTAATCGTTATATGGCTAATTAAATTCAACGTTGCATTAGGGTTATCGTTTACGGTCGTAAGATAGTGCTATTGCGTAACAAGGAGATTCACGGAGCTAATTATTCCCGTTTAACGAGCTACACTATTGATATGTCAAATCGATAATATGTCAGTGGATCAGACAGAAATGATATATCAGTATTCTACTGATCGAACTTGAGCCACGCGAATGTTTAATTGCTGCTTTGGTCCAAAAGTCAATATTACCGAATATTGCGAATTATCAAATATTACGATAAATTGGAGATTACAAATTATTAGAGCGTGAAACTTTAGCTGTCGCTGCTGCTTTCAGATAGCAGCAAATAGAGCGCGAACTGTTCTATTCGTATACACGCGAGAATGTCGATTGTCTTCCTGGCGAATGATAGCAAGTATGATTCGGCGATGGATGCCGAAGAAGCGACAACTCGGGCAACGTTAATGGAACTCGGTGCGGAGTGACACCTCGGGAGCGAACGAACCGAGTTGTGCTGCCGAGACGTTGTCGTTAAGCCCTCTGGTTCTGGTATCCGACGTGTTCAGTTACATCCGACGTCCTCAAAAGGAAATCCAAACCCTCTCGGGTACTACGAAAGGATGAGATTTAGATTGTTGTGGAAGTCCAATCCCTTCACGAGCGTGCACGCGCGCGCATGTATTAGACAAGTTGTTTGATGATCCGGCAGATTCGAACGGCAATACGTGTCGTAACTTGAGCCTGCCCGTGAACGATCTCCTGAGAAATCTTCCACGGCATTCTTCATCCTTCTACTCTCGCGCGGGCTCTTATTTAATATACTTACACGAGACGCGGCTATATCAGGTATATACGAAGACAGCGCGCGCGGATAAGGAATTAAGTTGCTGTTACTTGGCGTGGAAGAAAAATATGGCTCTTGCGTGGAGCTTGAGCATTTTAACTTGTCATAAAAAGAGCATACAAGCGCAATGTGTAAAACATTGTGCATGTTTTTGGTGCGTACACAAATATATTTCTGTTTTTCGTGGAGACATTCTGCGTGAAATATGCGCATTTCAGATGAATCAAGAGGGGCTCCTTCCCGAACATTTATCCACCGAGTCCCTCTTGAAGGATGTTTAGAAGAGGGACGGCCAAGGGGTAAAGGGTAAAGGGTGGCTTAGGGGAAACAGGTGCGCCGAATAATCGGGACACGTCTAAAGGAAGATCTTCGGAAGTGGTTTTGGTCCGGTACAGGATAGTTTAGCTCGTTCGGGCGAGCCAGAGACGGCTCGCAGAGACGAAGTAGATAATTTTCTTCCGCGTCGCATCGGGACGTCGGATCTCTTCAATCTGTATCCGCCCCAATAAACTTACTGTCACGTCCGACAGATCTTCAAGACAAGCTTTCCTCCGCAGTGGAAAATCTCCTTTATCTCCACACCCCCTGACTTCCTGCCGCAACGAGCCACTTCCGGCTTTTGCCTACCTTCGATCGGAGCGCGCGCGCACGCGAGGGATTTCTTTCACTAAATCGCCTTGATCCATTATGGCTGCATTCTGGGCGGAGCCGACGATAAAAGCGATTAGATTTTGGAGGATGATGCTGCGATTGTACCTCGTATGCAATTCTATTTCGTGCAATTTCGTAATTACGCCGACAATTGCAAATATTACACACACGTATTACATGCAAACGAGGCTCGGACAAGTTGCATTAAGAATACTCTATTTTACGCCGTATCTCAACAAATTATTCGTATAAAATATTAAAACTGACTTTGTGCCCTTTGACAGATTTGAAATCGATTGATTTCATCTTATTGAATATTTTAGTTTGAGACAATTTGCCGCAACTTCTCTGAAAGTTGGAAATTAAATATCTTGGTAATTAAATCATACATTAAAATTCTATTAAGATAAACTTTCTCCGGTACTAATTGACAAATAAAGTTTTAATGCGTTTATACTTCTGAAGCTTAAATCGCAATCTTAAGAAACTCTAGCTTAGTTTTGCGTTTTAATTCCGATTGAGCATAAAGTTGATTCTGAATACCGCGGATATTATATAATATTATAAATATCGTTGGCGATACGTCGATGCACTTAAACTCTGCGGAAAAAAAAGACGCACTCATCGCATTATTTCTAACAGCGGCATTTGTTTGACCCATCTATTTTCCTGTTTCGCTTGACTTTGAATGAATTACCGTGTTCCTCCAATACCGAGAAAAAGACTTTCGTGCAACGACTTTGTCTTTGCCCTCGACTCGCATATAATATTCACTAGGAGCTGCGTTACTTTATATTCGTGGCGTCGCCTCTATCTGCGTCTCTCTCCGGCTCTCCCCCGGAAGAACGAACTTCCCGAGGGTTCGAGTACGTGGCGTAAAGGGGTGTACGAGCCGTCTGCCGGGGGAGGTTGGCAGGGGTTTGTTGGTGACGCGCGGGGGAGCAGGTATATTAGATAAGTTCTGTCGCGCGAAGTAGTGCGGTGGAAACTGCGTTGGGGGATGACGACAGTCTTAGGACAAGGGGTAGAGAAACTGGTTACCCGTGTCAAGGGTTTTCTTCGTGGCACCCTTCCCCTATAGCTCGCGGGGCGGTTCTTCATTATGAACCAAATGGAGAAAATTGAAAGCGCCGTATCAGGCATTCAGTATGGTACTTTCAATGATCTCTAAGCGTGCGTCTTTAAAGCCATTTTTAATTAATTACACATAATTCACACACAATTTCATTTCTCTTAATCTGTCTTTTTTTCTGTGAAATTATACTTTGTCCATTCTCGAATAAAATTCATTAGTCCTTTTCCATAACATAATCTACACAGAAAAAAATGAGTATCAAATCAACAATTCATTGTTTCGTATATAAGCAAGAATATAAAATCTTCTTGGAAGAATTTGATAATCTTGATCAGACATAATTTGCTTACGTGAAGAGAAAAATTTTCTCCGTGTAAGCAAATTATGTCTGTTTAAGATTATAAATTCTTCTAAGAAGATTTTATATTCTTGCTTATATATGAAACAATGAATTGTTGATTTGATATCAATGTTTTTTATGTGTAAATTTGCTCATATATGTGCAAACTTTTTATTATTTTAGTTGCAGCGTCTCTTTCTAACTAAAATTTTTTATCACAAGATAGAAATTAGGAAATAGTATGTGATTCTGTATAATTGTGAGATACTTTATCGCAACATTTCGCTCATTGCTCATCCTAGAAGCTATATGTAATTGAACCCCTAGTTAATGATTCGTTAAGCGAGTCGATAAATCTGTATTTACGTACCGCACCGGAGAAGATCGTTGAAAATTGCCTTTTCTGCTGAAATATTACCGGAAGAGCGGAAACGCGCGCGAGGAACCGTTTGCCCGCGTCAAGGGTTTCCGCGCCACGCGCTTTGCCATAGTCGGTAGGGCTGCTCTTCATTAGAACCTAAATAGAGAAAATTGAAAGCACCATATTGGAGCCGTTGCTCGGCGTCGTAGAAAGCTCAATGTGCTGCTTAGTGTGCGTTGACTGTGCTCTCGACGGAAATTCACGCATGCTAGTAATGTATAGAGATTGTGAAATATGGTAAAGTTCAAATTGCAAGAGAATGGATACATGTGTTTCGGAAAGATCTAACAGGGAGATCTCTCCCCGCGCTGCAAGTTGTTTAAAGATTTTTTTAACAACCTTGAGAGATAATGATTTTCATTAATATTCATAAAATGTTTCAGCTTTTATTTAAGAACAAGATAGTTTTCCCTGATGTTGAAATCACGACCTATGGAAATGAGAATTAAATGCGATAAACGCTTTGCGAATATCTACTCGCACACTCTCCCTGTATCTCTCCGTATCATTTCTCACTCTCCCTCTTTTCCGTTTGGTAATTCGCATTTAGAAAATTGCCGTAGGGAGAACCCTCGGGTAATCGAGCGTTATTTTAAGAGCGATAGCAATTAACGGTCTCGGCAGTTAACCGCAAATGTAATTCTCGACTGGAACGCGAATATTTTTAACGCGTCGTCTGAGAATGGAATAGAAGAATTTTTCGACTCGTCAGTCTTCACCTAAATCCGGCAGAGAAATTTTCGTTCTCATTTTGGCTGCACGCCACATATCGCATTAGCCTTGTCATGAAGGAGTCGGAGCTCGCACTTTTAGAGCTTCTCGTTTGCGGTTGAGCGGAACTGAAATTGCGATTTCTGATTATCGAATACGAGTGCCGCGTTACGATAATTCGCATGGAGATGTACAGGATGTTTCGTAAAAGGTTGGCAACTTCAAAAACAAATTTAGATAACAAAAGTAACTCAAAAAGTTTATATACTCTAGATTAATTCAATTCAGTCATCGAGATATAAATAATTTTATTAATATATTGAAACAGGCAAAAAATATTAAATATTTGTAGCTTTTATCAGTGAAAATTTCATTATTTTATTATTTTACAATTTTATTATGTGAATATTATTCTCCCAATTATATATTTAAAATTTCATTAAACTTAGGCAAATTAAAAGCAGCATCCTATAGTACAAAAAACATTAGCAGGTAGAAGATGGATATTTTATACAAATAATATAATTAGGAAATTAATATTTATTTAATAAAATTATAAAATAAAATTTTTACTGAATAAAGTTATAAATATCTGGTTTTTGTTTGCCTGTTACAATATTAATAAAATTATTTATATCTCGATAACTGAGTCCTCTAATGGACGTAGTGTATATAAACCTTTTGTGTTATTTTTGTATCTTGAATTTATTTCTGAATTTATTGCCCACACGTTATTGAACACTCTACATATTGATCGAGTACTAATACTTTATCGCATTAAACTGACTTAAAAAAAAAATTGATGCATAAATTTTCGAGTCACCGTTCGCAAGACTCGAGCATATGGCGCTAAATCTCGCAGATAGGCACGTACATAAGGCTTACGCCACTAAACCACCGGCGGCCGAGGGGGATGGCTAATTCGTTCGTCTCAGAGGCGCGTTTCACGTGATAAATCCGGTTCTTGCTCACGCCTAAAACTCTCTGTGAACTTTGTCGGCGCTATCGCGAGCCGGGACATCCGGCAAAACGACGAGAGACGCGCGCCGCGGATTTCCCCCGACCGAAACGTTCGTTTAACCCGCAGTTAAGCCGGTCGCGTGGAAGTCACCCCGAGGAACAAATCGCGTCTGTAAACGGTAATTCAACGACACCACGAGCGCGGTGGATCCGTCGTCTGAATAATGCATCGCGCTATCGGCTACGTGTGAGATCGTTCCTCGATGCTGCGCAACCACATGCATCGGCAGCGACGGCGACGGCGACGG
>QKQZ01055331.1:0-12813 GCA_003595255.1 Solenopsis fugax | reverse complement strand
TGACCGGAAAAGTAATTCGGCGCGTAGTCGGTTGAATTTGAAAAAAAAAAGGTATATAAAAATTACATAAGTAAAATTTATAAAAAGCACTAAGATCCAGCTTGGCCGTACAAGGCGTTCTTATTTTAATTTGTATGCATTAATTTATTGTTAAGTTAAAGTTTAAACACATGGTCGAGGTCTATTGTAACATCATTATTCGGGGTCGAATGGAACGTTACAATCGATCCCAGCTGACGAATTTTACTTTGTTTTAAATCATAACAATGTACAATTTTAGATCATGTACAATATTTTTTTTTCTAGAATGCCTCGCACTAAAATTAGAAAGACTAACAGGGACAAAAAAGTGTATCAATTTATGAACAACCATGCAAGGATATAAATAACAAAGAAGCTTGAAACTTTTGATCCTGTTTATCATGAGACTGAAATGCTACGTTTTTCATAAAGTAAAATAAATATGTTAACTAGGGATAGCAACAGTTTTTTTTATATAATAATTCTTGTTTTTTTGCTAAATAATTTTTTTGTAATCGTTCTTCCATAATCGAATTCTATAGATAAATTGTTATACATTGTTTGATACTTTCGACCTGTCTTTTTCCTACTGTGTCCTTTAATTTAAATTTAGAATTATCGAAGATTAGCACTGTTAAAATGATTTTTCTAAAATATCTAAAGTTTTGGCTAGATACAAATATAAAATTAATTATGATAGACGCTGAAGTTGCTAGACTATCAAAATATTATGCAGCATTATTATTATACTTGAGCGTCTTACATAAGTATTTTAAAGATTTAACATAAGTATTTTCAGAAACAGAGCTATTAGATCTGTCAGAGTGATTTAAATTAGATATCAAGATTTACACGCCAACCAAGAATCATATATCTCCTTCTTAGACCTTCAAAGATATTTTACTTTAGAAGATTATTTCTCCACGTCATTAGTATCAAACGGTGTTTAGCTACTGAAGCTAATAAAGATCAATCAATCAAAAAACAACAAGGATAAAATGACACTCGAGTGATGTTTCCGAATGCAGCCTGCATTTGAATTTATATCCGGCGCGCGCATTTGAATTCAAAGTCGTCAACTACAGACTGTAAAGAGAGCGTACGACATCCACGTGCATTCAAACTGACGCGATGTGCAAAAGAATTTTCCACAAATTCCATCGCATTTACCAGCTACAAACTCGACTTCGTGCCTCCGTGGCAAAATATTATAATTTGCCCATCGATGCACACACTAGCAAGATAATAAAATCTCATTGCGCATCATATCAGAAACACGTCGCGTCGTTTACAAACTCGGTGTCGACCGGCGCGGCGCGACGGCGCAGCTCGGGTTCTCGACAATCTTCGACAGGTTCCGTGCGTCTTCGAGAACTGCGCCGAGCAGCGGCGCGCGGGTCTCCTTTGATCTCGCGTATTCTTAGTGCGACCGGCGTGGGAGCAAGTTCGCGCGCGTAACGCCAACGCTCACCGAGGGTGGCCGACCGCGTAGCGCCTTCGCGTTGCTCCGTTTCGTCGTAAACTTTACGTCGCTCGTGTTTGGCGCGCGTCACGTGCGCCCGTCGTTTTCATCGGTAACGCGAGTGTGTCGATGTCGTGTCGTTCGTTTTCTGGCGCGCAATACTTGTCGTCTTGTGATCATTCTCGGGAACAATTAAATCACATTCGAAACAAATCGCGCGCGCGTCAGCGTCATTACGTTGCCTCACGTGCTCCGAAACACTCGAGCTCGAGAAGTGATCGAAATTAAGGATTTCACAAGAACCTTCATGAATCGTCCAATCGCATTTGTCGCGCAATGTCTCGATCGTAAACCGCGCGTCCAATTCGTCCGCACACAACCGTGAAAGAGAAAAAACAGAAAATACTCGACCGCGTCTCAACGTTTTAAAGTGCGAAACTGTCACCGCGTCGCTTAAATGTGAAATCAACGTTCGTCTTGACGTCGAGAATATGCGAGTTTGAGAAATTCGCGTGGTTGACGGTGACGAGTGTACGGTGGTGTTGGTGCAGTGGATATGCATCGTTGGGTGTTGTAAGGGTGTTTCTCCTCGACCTCCTTTGATCGCGAGGACGCAGGATGGAGCCGGTCAAGACCTTTTGGATTTACGTGCTCTTCATGGTGATGTACGTCGCCGCAGCGAAAAATGTCACTCAAGAAGAGAGAGGTACGTACACTTGACGTTACTTTAATGTGCGCTTAAAATTCTCGTTGTCGATATTGAAAAGTTACACTCGAAAGTAAGGGAGTGTACTCTCAAGTATATCGAACAGGATTGGATAGAAACTAGGGGAAGAAATTTTAAATTAAATATTAAAAGGTTGATTTTTAACTAAAGTAAATATTAAATAATTTAACTTAATAAATATTAAATATTTTATTTTTAATTTTAATTAGTTGTTTAAACACATTCTATAAGCACTACAATATTCCTAGAATATTATACCAATATTATTATATTAAAAATTAAAATAATGTTAAAATAATATTCTAAAAAATTATTCAATATTTTTTAATATTATGGGACTATTATGTTAATGTTTTATGTCCATTTCTATAATATTCTTGATATTATGAGAATATTATGTTAATGTTATATATCCGTTTCTATAATATTCTTGATAAATTACTTCAATATCCGTGGAGTATTTTAAAAATGTTTTACAAATATTATTGTAGTCAAAAAATAATGTGAATTATTATACATAAAATATTCATAAACTTTATAATTATTAAAAGTTGTAATATTCTTGATAACTTAAAATATTGAAGTAAGGATATTATTTATTTCTCATATAATATTTATATAATATTATCAGGAGTGGACATAAATAACCACTTTTTATTAATATTAATTAATATTTCAAGAATAATATTTAATATTAAATAATATAGCGCTTATAGGGCATAAACTTTAATTTATTAACTTTTTTTAATTAAAAATTTATTTATATAAAGGAAAAAATTATAAAAAGAAAAATTATATTAACACATAAAAAATAATATTTCTTTTTTATTTCATAAATTTAATTTACAAATAAAATATTAAAATTATTTGACGATCCATATTATAATTGGTTCTAATATGAATAATATTTTTTAAAATTAACTTTTAATTTAACTTAACTTAATTTTAATGTATAACTTTTAATTAATTTTGGTTTTTGTTCATTTAACTTTAAATATAACTGCATTAATTTTATAAGCCATTAACTTTAATTTAATTTGGTAAAAAAAATATTAAATTTAATTTAAAAAAGGATATTAACTTATTCAATCCTGCTTATTGCATATCAGATATGTGAATCGGTGATATTCTCAACAAAATGTGCGTGGGGTATTTCGATTTACAATGCAACTCATTTATAGACGAATTATACATTAGTACATAAAAGAACCACTGTCAATTAATCCGCATTACTGGAAATTTCCTTAGCGGCAATTAAAATAAGCCACGTGTGAAATTTTGAATCTTCTGTGACATGTATTGCGCAGTGTGTAAATTTTATGAGTCTTTCGTGACGATATCTCGCGAAACAAGTTTCCCAATAACAATTCGATAAAGCAATTATTAAAGTTTATTCAGTCTCATTTAATTTAATTACTTTAAAATATGAAAAGTATATCAGATCTTCTAGACATAAATGAGTAGTCTTCAGTATCTTTTCATACATTAAGTGATTTACATTTTATTTATAAAAGAAATCCGTGTTCAGAAGTTTTTAGTAAAAGGATCTGATAATAAATAAACCTCACAGAATAAAGTCTCAATGATTAGAATTGGAAATTTACTTCAGATATTTCTGAATTTGTTGGCATCTAATATATAACAAATGGATTGGATAAGCTTTAAAATAATATTTAAAACACATTAGTTGCATTTAAGTCAAATGCAAATAACTTAATATTATTTTGATCTTTGTGGATTTATTTAGCCACCTAGCAAATCCACCCGTTCCGCTCAGCTGTACGAACATTTTAGTTACGCAAACTTTAATGCTTTTAATCGCACTTTCTCGACTCATTCTTGATTCAACTAACTGAATGTTCGTCGCGCTTCCAAGCTCGCGATTTTTTCAACAGAGTGCATCATAACGGAAACGTCCTTAACATGAAACAAATTACCAAAAATTTAAAAAGGTTATAGATTGTTCTGTTATTACGTTTAAGTGTCTGTGTAAAATTTAAACATATTTCTCTTATTAATTTAAAAGTTATTTAATTCTTTGTTTGCTTTTAATTCTTATATAAAATCGCGTTTTATAAAATTTAATTTTATTTATTATTATTATTTTTTGCAAATTTAATGAAAAAGTAGCATTACTACTTAAATCAAATTTTTGCGTATATTAATAAAACTCTAATAAATATTCGTACAAAAATGTATTTAGATCCATTTACTCATTTAAAAGTTATTTATTTAAAATAGCCACAAAAATATTCATTTTCACTACAAAATCCGCATTATAAACCAAATTTTTCGTTGTTTTCTTTTTTACAGTTGGTTTCAAGACCAAAATTCGGGTCTTCACGACCAAAATTTTGTGTCGTTGGTTAAAAAAAGAACAAACGTAAAAAACCTTTAGTTTTTTAAAATTTTGATAATTTTTAACTCATATTAAATGGCCAAAACATTCTTCAATGTTATTATTATTACATCTCCTTCTTCCAAAAATTTTTTTAAATATATTAAAAATAACTAATACGCGAATACAGGTATTTATTTAAGAATTTTTTTTTTAACTCTAATTTAACAACCGTATAATTTTTTTATGACATATATATATATATATATATATATTATACAAAATTAACGGAACATAATGCGTTTCACCTGTGCGTTTTCCACGCATACTAGCGAAATTATCGTTTAGTAGATAAGAAATTGCGTATCTCGGCATTGTGATAAGAAAAGCGGACTGCCCTTACGATAAGCAAATCAGAAGGAATTGCCGACGAGGCTCGGATAAAAATCCCCTCTTTGTTTCTGCGAATAAAAGATAAAAGGTTGCTATGCTTGCGATGAAGACAAGGAGTGAATAAAGAGACGAGGAACATGTCTTATTTTCGTGCTGAGAACGCTGTTTCTTTATTTCTACACAATTGATAAAGGAGCGAGATAATGTCATAAATCTCCTGTACTGAAAAGAATAGACAAGATATAATTGATGAGAGAGAAAGAAGGAGCGCGGCTTATTTATTTTCGTGCCAAAAATGCGGCGGCGTGTCTCAGTGTGATCTCTTTCTCTTTTCCTCTCTCTTTCTTTCTCTCACGTACAGCAAGACGCCACGAGTTAAATATATCTTGTTAAATGGTTAATTAGGCCTTAATCAGTTCGGTTCAGCCAAAGCGCCAGCACCAGAACGAGGCCAATGGTACGACACTGTTCGCTAGAACTTTCGTTAAAGCAGTAGTATCATTACGCGAAAGGGGTATGAAGATAAGACAAATGTTAATTGCAAATGTCTTTCTTAGAAATCTGGTTTTAACAAAAGTTCGTTTATTGAAGAATATTTTGTTGTTTTAAAACTACAAAATTTTAGTTCGTAAATATAATACTTTGAATATTTGAGTTTAAAATTTCTTTTCCATAAAATGTATGTTTCTTCAATTTTATGAATATTAATATATTTGAATTTAATAATAATTATTTTATGAAGAATTAAATTAAAGAGTTTTTTTAAGATATTTCAATATAATAATTTAATTAATAATTTGGAAATCAAAAATGTTATAAAAATTAATAATCTAAATTAAATATAAATACATTAAAAGTGTTAGCAAAGCATTAACAAGCTTTTAAATTCTATGCTATACATAAAATAAACGCTATATATATATTTGTATGTGTATTTTTTAAAATTATATTATTATTACTATTGAAAATTAATTCTCTTTCTTATCGTTATACCATAATGATAATGTTTAAAAGAAAGAAACGTTAAGTGTAAAAAATTTACGATATAATTTGAAGTGTATCTCTTTAATATGATATGCGTAAATAATTGGACAAAAAATTATATTAAAAATTGTGGGTTAACAGAACGAATTATAAATCACGATCTAGTTTTATTAGCACGCGACTAGTTTGGAAATAAAACGTTTTTCCGTAACATGTCACTATTGCTCCACTTGCACATGTGATGCTTATCCCTGATTTCGCTTCACTGACTTCACTCCTAGTTTTTTGAAACGTGTATAGCGTATTGCATGTGTTTACGTACGTGATTCGCATCCATGTGAATTTTTCACATAGCTTTGTTTTGAGAGAAGTAACAAATAGAAAATATTTCATTTTCATCGCGTGTGCGAATATCGATAAGCTGAGATGTAAAGAATATTAAAAACATAAAATAACACAAGAAATAAGAGAAATTTAAAATAACAATTATGTTATTGTTACTTTATGTCTTTTTTGCAAAAGAATTGTAAAGACAAATCCGCGCTCGATCGTATTGATTGTGAGTATAATAGGTACTGAGTATACAGATAATGATGGATGTTGAGTGTAAAACAAGAACGCTTCTCGATGTATTAAAATTTTTCCACATGCGCTTTGCTTCGGTTGCATTTTTTTCAACTTCCTTTGAACAAAACTGTCATTGGCAAACTTTCCAGTTTCTTCAACAAACATCGTTACCGCTCTTCAAGTACGCGTGCAGCGTTCCAACAACTTCAAACTTACGACGTCAAGTCTCTTGATGTAAAGGCGAGATGATAATAGTTCATAAAAATGCGCCACCAAATAGGGAAGCTGGTCTGCCGGAGTTAAAAATTATGCGGTAATTCTTCATTGAATTCTTTGGCGAAGTATCGCTTGGCTAAAAAAGCAGACCGCGATGGAAGCAAGAACGCGTTTCCCCGCGTTCTTGAAGCGTCGCGTCGTCTGTCCTTTCCTCTGCCTTTACTGTACGGAGGAAAGACATAGAGGAGCGGTAACCAGCCAAGCATAAAGCAGTGGCTCGAATCGAACTCCGCAGCCTAGCGTAGCACAGAAACAACCCAAACATATCTTAGGAATACACAGATGTGATTATCCCATCTTAGTTATCTTACACAGATCATGGAAAATTTGAAAGCAAAGATCGCATGAATTGATGAAAATTATAATTATTAAAAGTTGAAAAATAAACTGAGAAGCCTTGTCTCGGTAGTCGAATTGATAGGACACCCACATGGAATGTTGGGAGATCTTGGTTCAAATCCTGACTAAGATGTTATTTTTCACAATAAATTTTTTACAGTTTTTTGGGGAATTGGAAAAAGGGTGAAAGATCTTATAGATGTTTGTTAGTATAAACTATTAAATTGCTTGTCAATTTAATGTGTTACATCGCGGATTTCGGCTTTATGTAATTGTATTTTAAAAATCGACAAAATATTCGATGTGCAGTTTGCATGAATTTGAGATTGCAATAAAATTATTATATGTATATACACAAATATCCAATTGGCTCATTTTGCCATTATTTCATTATATTTTTGATAATTCTTGATTTTGTAATTCTTGCGAGCATAATTTATTTCGTTTCAATTTATTCAAAGTAAGAAAAAATCTTTAAATTTCTAAAATTTAAAAATTGTTATAACAAAATGTTATTATACCAATATTGAAGTTTTCAGACATTTTTATTTCAATGTGAATTTCTTTGTCTTTGAACATGCGCTATTTCTTTTTTCTAATTTATTTCAAATACACACACATAAATATTACTTATATGTATATAATTTTCAAATTATATGAAAAAAATAAAACGTCTAAGGATTGTGTTTACATATATCAAATAGAATTTTATCAATATGACCGAAATTACGTAACGTACTAATGTAGATAATGTGGTAGCATGATATTCAGTATATGTACAGATTGCACATTAATAATTCGTTATATAATTAGATGTGATAATTAACTAGCTTCTAATAAAGTAATTATTTGTCAACATTACATGTATAATAACAGCTTTATTCTCTGAAAGAAAATAAGTTTATTTTTTATTACTGCACTAGATTGCAATAGAATTTTCTGTTTCGCTTTCATCAAATTTCAAACATGTACTTATTTTATTTTAAGTACAGAAAGTGAACACTAATTCAATTATAAAAAACAGGCCTAACAACCAAACTTTCAAGTATATATTGAACAATTTTTAGATATTTTTATTTCGTAAATTTTTTTATATATACCCTCTTATTCGTAACTTTTTTTAAATACGCAAAAATATAACTTATAAATACTAAAATATAACTTATATATGATACAAATATTACTTAAATATGATATATTTGACTAATTTATCAGATTTAATGTACATTTAGTATAAATTTATCTGAACTATTGCAATTTTGTTTATTGACATTGTTATAATAATTGAGATAAAAATCGTATGGGATCGGACTGATCTTCCCACGAATCGATAACGAGTCGCAAGGATGCAAGGGAACGAGCTCGGGTCAACACCACTTGAACCGATGTCGATGATGACGATCGCGACGGATGACGCATCAGTCCGCGAATGATCTTGCGCGATGATATTACAGAGAGTGATTTAAACACTGCTCTATCTATCTAATTTTACGCTGAATATTTTCTTCCCATCTTGCTTTCCTTATTATTCAAATCTATTATTTTACTAAACATACTATTTAATGTGAAGCACCATTCTATTTCCTTTCCAATTCATAAGAATACAAAAGAAAAGAGAAACAGAAAATTTAATCTTAGAAGTTATGATTCGATAGAACTAAGTTTGCAGTAAGTATTTCTGCTGATTTCTCTTCTTAAAATTCGCAATGAGATGTTTGATGAGGCAATATATCATAGAAAATAATCGTGAGTGCGATTTATCGTGAAGGAACTTTAGTAGCATTGAATGTTCAGCAATTGAGCTATCTCTGCCGGTGCAGCGGCAACAGTAGAAGCAATCAGGGTCGAGCGACAATGCATTCACCTCGCGCTTTGAGTACATTTTACTTCATACATTGTCTCGCATTGTCACTACCTACTTTCCATCTCCTGATTTTCTTCTGTCTGGCAAGATCTATTTCGATGCGAAATATTTTCAACAATCATAAAAGTGCTGTATAGATATTACATACAACGTGTGTCATTGTACCTGTTGTGTCAATCTTTGCTTAATATAAAATTGAATAAATATTTGAGATTCAGAAGTATCTATCGAGTAAAAATTATCTATAGTCGATAGATTACACGTCTGAATTCTATTTCATTATTATTAGTTCATTGTCAATATAGCATATGCATCAATAAAATAGTTACATATAATCGCAGTTACAATTGCAATTATAGATTAGAGAGATTTGTGGTCTTCCGAAACCACGTGTCTATAGCGAACGAAAAAGGAGCTCAAAGTAACTTACGTCCAATTACAAGGAACGCATTCACAACCGCGTGTGGACGCGAGTCTGAACGCGCGTAATTGTTTAATGGGTTAATGAAATGATACACCCGCCGAATCTAAGCGCGCACAAAAAGCCAATTGTGCACCACCGGCATTCCACGATTAGCACGACTTAGTGCCATGCCGTCTCCGCGATGCGATGGATGCACGTAGAGACGCTTCACACGCGCATAATTTAGTACACCGGGCGCGAATTTATGCGCATGAGAAGTATTTTCCTCTGAGAACGAACATTTTCCGTGCGCACACACGCGCGTGTATGCTGTGCTATCGCGGAGAACATTGTGACAGTATAATATAATTGAATCAACATGTAAAAAAAAGTTTATTTACCTACATTGCTATTTGTGCAAAATTATTTTACACAATGTTTTATTTGAGACGTCAGTTAAATATGTACATAAAATTCTGAAGCAGGAAAGACGTCTGACATTATATTCACATAAATGTAAGAAATTGTTCCAACAAAAGATTGCCAATTTGTTCTCGCAATAATTCAAAAAATAAATTTAAAAAGCTGCATTTTTGTACATATTTTTTTATTGAGTAGCATAGTGTAGCAAACTTCTTTATAATTTTACATTGTTAATCTGGCCGTTTGTCTGTAAAATTTTTGAAAAACGACTTAACTTTTTGTCATGTTCCACATTTGATATATAAAGTTTTATGGAAAAAAATGCAGATTTTTTTTATTCATTTCTCGAGTTATTACAAAATCAAATGGGCTACCTCTTACTGGAACATTATGTATAATTAATTAGATTAAGGGAATATCCTTCTTAACTTGGTATTGCTTAAAAAATTAAATTACATATTTCTTTTTTATCGTATCGATATATAATTAAAGACATTTATGATTTTTAATAAAAATGCATAATATTATTTATTATTTTGTTCTGTATACAATTACTACAATATTCGTGTATTCAATATTTTATGTTTCATAATTTATGCGAATTCTAGTATGAGTAGAATGCATAGAAGAATGTGTCGAAACGACGTTGTCTAGGAATTCCGAAGGAAATCCCGTTTGCTTAAAGAGAAAATGAATATCCAGCTGCGAGGGATGATCCGTCTTTCTATTCATATCGTCTCCCTCTCAATTTTCAAAAATTTCGGCGACCTGACTATGAAGTATGATTGAATCAGCTTATTCAACTTGAAGCGTAAAAACTGTTCGCATAATGCACATGAAAAAAATTAACGCATGGAAAACTTTGGTTTTTATTTAAATAAAAAAGTAAAAGTACAAAATAATGAAATATATATATAATTATAGATATTATAATCTGCATTTATATTCATACATACAAAAACACATACCAGTACCTTAATTAAATTATATATTTATTTATTCTGCACTTTCTTCTTTGCTTGTATGAAAACTTCAAATATGCATACAAACATATTATGTAAATCCACGTATTCACAAAACAGATGAACTAAAAGAAATAGTTTGTTCTACAAATCAAAATTTGTTGTAATAATAAAATAATTTAGTTAAAATGTACCAAACAAAATTATTTGGTTACTAGAAACAAATATATTTTTACATTTAGTTTTTAACAAAATGTTTCTATTATAAACAACAATTAAAAAATTAACAATTAATACATTTTGTTATAAAAAGTGAAAGTCTTTCGCAATGTGTATTGCTTTTCTTCAACCAAATATCTTGATTATTAAAACAAATATTTTATGTAAAAATATTAATTGTCTGTTTATGCAGAAACGCTAAAAAAAAGACATTAAAAATAAGCTATTTTTCGCTTTAATGCGGCACGTAAATTATTCATTGGAAACTGTTTGTGAGATCCTCTAAAAACAGAAAATAATTATTTGTTCACCAGGTCCAGGGAAGATTATGAAAAATCAGAATTTATTATTGATTACTAAAGTAATCATATGAGTGTTTTTTAAGCTTTATATTATTAAAATAAAATTAATTGCGTATTTATATTCTAAAAAAGATGAATAGTAAGTGTAGAGAATATGAGTTTTTTTTGTTCGCATAATATATAGGGTGTCCGAAAATTCCCGGATTCCTTAAATATTTGACGTGTTTTCCGAGTAAGTATTTTTCAATTTATAAGGTTATAAAACGTACAACCGGTTTTAGAATTACCCAAGACACACACACATATAAAAAAGATATAAATCCAACCGGACAATCTCCGCGTGGTACACCTTGGGTAATCTTAAAGCCGATTGGATATTTCAAAATCTCATAAATTGAAAAATACTTACTGGAAAAACACTTCAAATATTTAAGAAGTCCAGGATTTTTCGGATATTCTGTATATCATGCGAATCAAAAAAACTTATTCTATACTCTTAATACTTATCTTTTTAGAACATAAATACGCAATTAATTTTATTTTAATAGTATAAAGAAAAACACTTATAAGATTACTTCAGCAATAAATCAATGATAAATCCCGATTTTTTATAACTTTCCCTGGACCTCATGAACAAATAATAATTATTTCTTGCTTTTAGAGGATCCCACAAACAGTTTCCAGTAAATAATATAGGTATCAGAATGAAAAATGGCCTATTTTTTAGATTCTTCTTTACATTTTTTCCTAGAGTGAAAAAAAAACTTTGTGATTATTACCTTCAAACATTTACATAATCATATTTACGAAGATATTAGCTTCACCATATATATAATAACGTTAATCCCATGCAAAGTAATAAATACGTCGTATTTTAATTTATAATAAATTTATAATATATATCTCAGGTCAAATGAAACTAACTTGTGTCACGTCGAATCACGAACCAAGAATAAAACCATATCTGCGTGTGTCGCTTGTTTCTCAACTATCTGGTATAGCATCGCTATGTATTCATACGCAATACTGAAGTAGATATCTTTAATAATAAATGACGCTAACAAGTATCTAATGAGGCAATGGTGCCGATAAGAAAATCTTTTCTTCCTTACAAAACTGTAAAGAATTTGTTGCAAAAAATAACATCTCAGCCAGGGATCGAACCTGGGATTTCCCGACTTTCCGGAGCATGTGTCAGCTATCTCGATCACTGAGACATGTAGTGATATTTATCGCAACAACCGGTAATGTTTATAAGAACGCATATTAAAAGGCACGTATGAATAAATCATAATAATAAAAAAACCTAGACTGATATGTGAACTATAAATAATTGAAGAGTTTTAATGGTAATAACTAGATCTTAGTGCTAATACTTCTTTTGTGATCTTATATACATTTTCAAGTTCACGAAACTACGCATCGAATCAATTTTCAGTCTCGAAACATATTTATAAGTTGAATAAGAATAGTAATACAAATTAAATAAGAAAGCCTTTTACGGTCATAGCTGGATCTTAGTGCTTTATATAA
>QKQZ01055330.1:0-12822 GCA_003595255.1 Solenopsis fugax | reverse complement strand
AAAACAAACCGATCTATTATTTAATCTAGAAATAAAATTTGTTCGTTTCATGCAAAAACGCGTTAATTGACTATAAATTTATCAAAATCGATGGTGAGGCCCCTGTATAAACTGAATAAAGAAATGTCTTATATTTCTATTCCACAGTAAATTTTATACAACATATCAGAGTTTCTAATGATGATTAATTAAAAAATTGTAAAAATTGTATTTTCGTATCGCGCCAATTTTAGCCTAAACTTTTACAATCTATCCATATACGCAAATTATGACACATCTAAAGCAGAGTTGGTTCTTTTTAACGTTATTCTTGATTTTTTCGTTTTATTTTATCATCTAGAATTATTCTTTAATTTTCTTCTAACCTGAATATAAAAGATATTTTTTATATTTGAGCAATTTAATATTTGAATTTGATATACAGATGGTCGCGCACGGATCTTTGGAGAATGTCACGTTATCATTCTTTTACGGAGTTTGGAATGAATCCCACGACTAAAAGTTGGCCAACCTGTTTATATAAAATACTCACATAACCTAACATAACCTACACAAGACAATTTTATTATTTACAAAATTTTTGCAGGATTGCTGATGTAATCATAGACTTTGTGTTAGAAGGTACGTTATAAGCTTAAAAAGAATTAGATTAACAAAAAAAGAACCTGTGTTATATCGTCGCAACGATAAACGGAAGATATTATTCTCCCTGACCGGGGAAGGATTAAAAAAAAAAGTATTTTACAAGTATATTTGCGAAAAAGAAATTTAATGAATTTGAAGATATGTTCTTGCGTTTATATTTAGTAATTGCACTCCTTCATAATACGAATATCGTGTTATCATATGTAACGCTAAACTTTAACGTTTATACATTGATGATCATAATACATGTAGGTGTATATTGTAATGTGTATCTTGACAAATTATCACGTTTTCCGAAAAATAATTGGAATAATTTTGCTTCTATTTCAGGACCCTCTTTAAAAAATGTGGCCCTTGGTAGTGAGATCCTTGGGCCAGTTCGGTAAATACCTAACTTTTCCTGTCGTAGTTATTATTGGATTTGTTGGATACAATATGGAGACCTGGATATCCGACCGTTACACTCCGTCGACAAAATCTATCACTCAACAACGGCAAGAGAGATTACTAGAAAATATAGATTCTTCGACTGTTAAAAAGAAACACAATCCTTTGGAAGTTAATCTTTCACCGTCATTGTCTAGTTAAATGTGTGCTCCATCACTATGGGAAATAATAATTACAACATATAGAGAAAGTCTGAATAAATTGCTTAGCTTATATTATAATTATTAAGTTTAAAAATGTAAATATAGATATTTGCCTTTTTTTACACAATCATGATTACAGAAAATCAATGATGCATAATTTCCTATTATTTCATATATTCGATCTATGAAAGATTTCATGGAAGAGGATAAAAATTATTTAATTTTTTACACCAAATTTGTATACGACAATGTGATTGTATATATCGCCTGGTCGTAGGACGCTGTTTGGGAAGTTTCCGTGGTTTACGGCATCGGGATAATTTTGCGTTTCCAAACAGAAAGCGGCGTGTCTGAAGTATTGCGCTCCGTTCTTGCCCACAATACCAGTTTCGTTTCTCTCCGGAATAGAGTTGGATGTGTAAAGCTGTACGCCCGGTTGATTCGAGTACACTTCTAAGTAACGTCCTGAAGCTGGATGCAAAACTTTGGCAACAAAATTGATTGTTTTGGGATCATATGGCTCTGGCAGGCAGAAGTTATAGTCATAGCCGCCACCTGGTACTTTGTCGATGACGTCACCTAGTGTCGTTGGATTTCTGAGGTCCATTATGCTGTCCTCAACCGACCGAATCTCGCCGGTAGGAATGCTCCCAGAGTCCGTGACAGTCCAGCGATCGGCGTTCAATGTGAACACGTGTTTATACAGCTCTACCGCATTTGTATCCTGAAAAAATTAATTTGTAACTAATGATCCATAATAGTTTCGTCGCGATCAATCGATCAATTGTGTAGCAAAGTAATTATTGAGATACAATTATAATGGAATTAGAGCTGACTTAATTGGTTACTGTTTTCTTGTACAATCATAATTCTCCAGTGAAAAGTCTCAAAGTGATTCTTTTAACTTGATCCTTCTTTCGTTCAATGTAGAACATATGTTGCATTAGAAGACTGTTATTCCTTTGTCTCTTTCTCAAAACACGAATTCTTTGTATCTTGAATAAAAAGGGAATGTAATACGTACGTGTCCAGCGAGATTGAAATATCCATGATTCGCCATGTTAATCGGCGTCGCATTTACGGATTCGGCCGTCATTTCTATGCACAGCTCTCCGTCGTCGCTCAATTCAAAGCTGGTCGTCGCCGTTACTGATCCCGGATAACCCTCGTCACCGTCCGGACTGACCAGGGTCATCACCACGTGATCGCCATCGATCGTTGCGTTCCATACCTTGAAGCTCCAACCGCGAATACCGCCGTGGAGGCTGTCCTCACCAATATTCTTTGATACATTATAACGTACGTCATCCACGACGAAGGTTGCCTTGCCGATGCGATTTCCGACTCGTCCGAGGGTGGCACCGAAATATGGATTATTCGGTGACAGATATCCTAAAATGTAATTGTCTTTCTCAATCCACACAAACGATTCCTCGAAGTAACTCTGATTTGCACCTTATCTCTAAATCTTTGACTAAAACTGTTTTTACTCCAAGCGTATTAATTATTATAAAATTACAAAAATGTATTTTATGATATTGATGTACTTTAAAATATTGTTGATACTTTAATATATTTTTATATTGCAACTATTTTAAATTATTATATTCTGTTATTTTTATTTTATCATGGAAATATATTGCATTACACACAACCTTGAATTCTTTTTATATTTTTAAAAACAGGTTACCAATGATAATAAAATAATCAATCTGATAAAACAAACATCTTATTAAAGATTTTTTCATACAAGTAATTTTTATGAGAGTACCTTCGATGTTGTCAAAGCCAAGCACGACATCCTCTACGTTTCCTTCTTTGTCCGGCGTCCTAATAGCAGTCACTGCCGCACCATACGTTATAACATCGACCTCTTGACAAGCTTCGTTCTTCAATGTGAATTTCTTGATCTCTTGACCATCCACAGAACCCCACGTTGTAGTTGTAATGGATCTTTGTGTCGCAGCCATGCTCGTCCTGGATAAGACAGAAAATTGGAGTTAGTAACAAATTCCTACATGAAACGTTCAACATGAATGTAAATGATTCCTCTTTTCAAAACTAATAGTTTCCACATTTACCGATAATGTCTTCGATCTGCAGGTTTAAAGAGCGAAATGCAAATGAGTTATAAGGCAAGTACTGCGCGCTAAGAGTACTTAACACTCATCGTTTACATCCTACACAATTATCGCGAAGATAAGTTATAATGCTCAGCGCCTATTGGCGGCGACAAAATACATGCTGCTGTGTAAGACTGCATGTCGTTGTTGTGCTGTATATCGTTCGATTACCAGCAGACTTACGACGCTGCACGATGCAACTCTTATCTCAAGAATATAAGTATATCGCGCGCATAAATTCGTTTGTAATAAGTAGCAATAGTATTAATATTCAGTGCATTGCGACAAAATTATTTAGAGTAAGAATATTTTTTAATTATACATATAATTTGGATTTTATTTTCATTCTAATTCATGAGAAGTATTTCTCAATAACATCCTTTTCAGAACTTGATTACAAAAATAGTTTGTAAAACATATATACTTGAGTTTATATTTGATAGTTGCAATTTCTTCTCGTTAAATTATAGAATTATATAATTTTGCTTATAATAAATTTTAAATTTGTTATTGATACAGCATCATTAAAATATAATGCAACATATGATGATACAGATAAACTGAAATGAACATATTAACATATGTATACAGCATTATGTACAAGCAATTATCTTCAAAAATAATTTTTAGTATAGTAAAATTTATAAGCAGGTCGTTTTATTATAGATATTGAAATTGTAATATCTAAATTTTCTATTTTTTGAAAATTTTCAATTAAAAAAATTCTTTTATTTAAAAAAATGACTTAATAAGTAATTTTTATCATGCAGAAGGGAAAATAAAATGAGAGATAAAAATGCTTCTTACCCGAGCCAGGAAAAAAGGGCCAGAAATACGAAGAAGTACAACATTGTTAATTAAAAATTTTAGTAGCTCTATATAAATATAGAACAGTACGTTTCGCAGATTATCGCAACAAATAACGCGTTTAAACGAGAAGCAGTGTACGTTCCACGACGCAACTCGTTCTGCAAGCTAATTTTCTCGATTTTATAATATATCCGCGCCAGGTGTATTAAAAGCCATTCCCATCTGTGTTTTCGCAAGTACTTAGTATCGCACGATTGACCATGCACAACAGTTTTACATCAATGCTCAGAACATACAAGGTCATATTCAATAGAAAGGATCATAGAATAGATATCAAACTGTGATGAGCACAAGTACAATAGAAGTTACACAATAGACGCGAGTTCGAAAAGATAATGGAAATAAGAAAAGAAAGAATTAATAATTTATAAATTTGCACATTAATAATTTATTTAAATTTGCAAATTAGTCTTTAAAAATTACAATTGATTTTAGAAGATGAGTCCCTATCATTTTACCTTCGTCCATTTATTCTATTTTCACATTGGATTAAGTTGAGAAAAATTAGAATCAACTTGTATTCTACATTTAATTACGAAATTCTAATCAGTCAATATGCAATTTTTAACACGTTCCATTTTTTGTGTTAAATCTTACAAAAATTTTATAGCTTTGAATTAATTTAATTTTGACAACATTTATAAGATTAACTTTTGCAGGAGTATCATGAAAAATAAGTTAATCTTATACAAGAAAGTTTTCAAGTACTTTTATCACAAAACGATCTTTAAATATCTTGATGTTACCACAAGATATCTTATCAGATATTTCGGTAATATTCTTTGTTTCAACTTGAGAAAGTCATGAATTTTGCAAGTGATATTTCTTGCATTATCGAGATACACTCTCGTACTTTTAGCCTTTCTTGCGAATGCACATTAATCTTGATTGCTCGCTGGAGTTTTCGATTCAATCGCATTCACCAAAGCGACCGTGACGCGCATGTCTTGCTGTATACTTTTGAATTCCTGATTAATGTCGTGTGTGGCTTTCTGAATGTCTCGCAGATTCTGGAACAGATTCAAGATATTTCTTCAGCAAGAGATATAATTCGCGTACTTCATATCCCGTTTAAAAGTTCGCGTAACCTAACCATCTTTACGTTGTTGTAAAACACCATTTCCTGTTCCTCCGTTAAGAGCTCGCTGGTGGATTGTATGGACGATGAGAACGACGAATTTGCCATGGCATGAGCGCTCGCTTTAAATCAATTAATCGAAATAAAGAGTAAATTTGTAATTCAGCCGGCTACACTCAACATCCGAATTGAATTTGTTTGGAATTCTCTCTCATTCTCTGTTTTGAAGCTAGTAACCTGTTGATTTTCTTTAGCGCTGCCAATATGCAATATGAGAATCCTCCTAGCAAAAAAATAGTGCTCTGCGATTGGCTACTGACTAGAGAAATTTTTGGAACTTTAGAAATTCATTAGGTAGCCAATCGCGTAAATTTACATACCACGTGGTATGATGCGTATCACTTTTTTTAGTTACTTTCAATTTGATTGATCAATCTCGATAGAACCGCACAATTTAAACAGTAAAACAAATTTTCGAGTGATGAACTTTGATCACTAAAAATTTTCTTTTTATTTCTCCTCCTTCGTCTTGCAATTACGTCGTATGTAATAAAAAAATGCGTAGGCTTCATATATATTATAATTAATATAATAGTAGGAAGTACAGAGGAAGAAGCAAGTTCGATAACTTGAGTAAAAAAGAGAAATGTTTTTTGATTAAAACAAATTTTATACTATAATCAAAATAGCTGCTTATACTTCTCAAGTATATCGTTTACAAAGCTAGTTTGATTTAACATATATATATATATATTATATATATAGACACAATAATTATATCTCCATATATTGTATGGAAATATAATTAATGCAGTATTAATACTATATGGCTGGTTATTGACAGGATTAATAAAACAGAAGAATCGCTACAATAACTTCGATATTACTGAATAAAATAAACTTCAAGAGTTGTCTCGTCGTAAGCGAGTCGTTACATCGGAATGTAATATATATATGTATATATTAGAGTATAAATGTTTCGAGATTATCGCTCGCAGGATAACGCATTTTAACCGTCGTTACGACAGAAATCAACTGTAAAACAAAATCGCGAGATAGGTTTACAGAGCACAACAATTAGGGCTGTATTATACTACTATATATAAATACATCAAAGGAATTAGAGCAGGCGTTAATCGAGCGTTATTCAACCGTAATCCACACTCAGGGCGCTTAGACCTTTCTTCTTAATCGCCTCTCCCACGGCACGCTCCAGGAAGTCCTCCGGCTGATCGCACTCATATACCTTGTCTGCATCCAACGCATTGCATCTCCCCGTTTCTACATTGCTGTAGACCGTCCCGTAGGGAAAGTCTTCCAGTTCATACATACATTTAGACGAAAAGGAACAATCGACACCTATACATTTACAATAGTGTGGCTGAAGAGCGAGCTCGGCCGACTGGACTAAGCCGTGATTACGGATCGCCATCGTCACTGCCGTGTCCTCCATGTCGTTCCCCCTGTAGGACAAGTGGAACCTAGAGCCGACGGACTCCTCCTCCAGAGGATCAGGTGGATGCATCATTCTGTAGTAAGCCAAAACTTCATTGATGCTATTATCCATTGATCCCTCCTCTTCTTGGAAAGCCTGCCATAACTTGAGTTTTTCCTCGATCTGTATTTGGTATATAATTTCGTCGTAATCGATATTTCCTACGTTACTGGCTGGTGTCTCTGCCTTTTCACTCGTGTGTTGCTCCTAGAGAAATAATCGTTTCACTTAGGACACTCCATAATTATTTCTTATATAATTAAGTTTTAACAGAATTTGCTATACACACACACACATACACATATACATATATATTTCTCATGAAAAATAATACTGCAAAACTGTAAAGTCACAAATGCTGTTTGTTGAAATGGGAATAGGTACAATATGGATTTTATCTATATTTCGTATCTATATGTTTTACATAGACTACATAGACATAAATTTAACAACAGTAACATAGTGTTTTCATTGCTAAATTGATATAAATTTTCTTTAAACTTTCAACGTGAATTTGTGTGGATACTTTCATATAGTCATTTCATTTATATAATTTAATACACAATATATATTAAAATCTATATGTAGTGTCCATACAGAATTCATATTGAATTAAGGAAAATTTATATTAATTCAGTAATGAAATCTTTATTACATTCATGTAGATATCAAATTGTTAAATTCGTGTTTACATAGTCCATGTAAAACATGTGGATACAATGTGGAATTCATTTATCTGTTCTCATCAGGTCATGCATGCAATTGTCAATTAACGTAATGTCACGTAAGTAACGAGGGAACATCAAATGGAACAATCATCGTGATGCGACTAGTTACCGCGTCTGAAGGATCCTCGTTGGTCTTGGACAACTGCGTGCAGTGTCGCTTGGCCGGGAAGAACGCGCACTCGTGCTCGTCCACGTCCGAATCCTCGTCGTCGCTCGCCACTATCTCTACCGCGCTGCGCCAGAGCTTCTTCCTGACGCGTTCCTTGCTGCTAGCACCCGAAAAGGGCGGGAGGAGAAGTATCTCGTGCTCGTCCATGTTCGCGCGCAAGCCTTCGACATTCGACTCCCCGTCGTCGGTCGCCCGGTCGTTCCCGCGAGTCTCCGCCAGGGCGTCTCTTTCTGGCGGGGCGCGAACGCCCCGCCGACGATTTTGCCTTCTCCTTCTGGTCCTCCTCCTTCTCCTCCTACTTCTCTCTAGCTCCTTTTCGCGTGCACCTCAGCGAAGGTGCATCGAGAGCTCGCCCAACCCCGTCGTTAGCGATTATTTACAGCGAGGCGAGAGGAACCTGGCTGGCGGGGCGCGCGGAATCGCGCGTCACGAATGACGACGATGACGACGGTCGTCGCGGCTTTCGCGATTAACCTAAAGGACCGTGGGTCGTGACGACGGCCAACGCGCGAAACGGCGATCGCGGGTGTCCGTAAGTCGCGTCGAATGCGGAATATCGGAGCCCGGACGACGCAACTCCGAGAGCTCGCGCATCGTCAGCAGGAGGCCTCGAGTTTGACAGCTACAAGATGGCGGCAACCGCCGTGATCGTTGGACGGCAAAGAGGATTTCGCTATACTCGCGCGTGGCGGGCTGACGCGGAACGTCCGGAGAAATCGCAATTTGCACGCGAGAAAGGTCGCTGGCAACGCTCTGGGGGACATTTCCCCGCATTTCGACGAGAGAACGATACGCGCCGACGCGCTCTTGAGCCACCGAGTGCTGGACCGAGTTCCAAGATGGCGGCGAACATGTGTTCGCGCAGCTCGACGGGGACTTGATGGTCCGTCTGTCAAGGAGCGGAACCCGTTGGCGTGGCTCACCCGATCCGGGACCTTTCTCCCTTTTTTTTCAACATTCACCCCATATAAATCAACTAGCGAGTATTATGGCGACCTGCGGCGAGTACATTCGCAGCCAGTTCCCGACGATCGACGACGATCTGTATCAATACGTGCAAGGTACGTTCCTAACTAACCTACAGAAATTCGCGCGATATCGGCAAACTCCGCCTTGACACGCGTGTCCTTCTGGACGCAGGTATCCTGGACAGTTCCAAAGACGACTTCGAGGACGGCGATGAGGTGTACGAGGCGATCGGGCAGGTGCTGCACGAGGTGGCGGACAAATCAGAAAACGAGGTTAGGTCTGTAAATGTGTCCGCATTTGTCACTCTTTAATTAACGTCGGCCGACGAGACGGCATGCTTTCCTCGCGGGAACACTACCTTTCCCACTTGTATTCAAGCTCATCCGTCCGTAGGATGATCGTCGATCTTCCCTTCCTCGATAGCAGATTGCTTCATTATACTTATTATTTTCTGCATGCAGGCAAATATGCGCGAAGCTGCTGGAAATATTGAAAGGTAGTTTGAACGACGACGAGATGGACAGGAGAAGAAACGGCGTTAACAAAGTATTAAACGCTCCAGTGCATCTGGGCTCGCTCGCTGCTACCTTAGAGGAGCAAGTCGAACAGATTAAGAGTATATGGGTTACGACCAGAGACGACGTGATGGTAATGTATGATTGTACTTTGTTTATTCCGAATAATGAAAGGTTACTTCCATAAATCTTTGTTTTCTCTTATTCATCTATTTTATGGAACTACTTGTGTATGTTGTTAGCCTTCGCATTTAATTATCATCTGTAGACGTCATTTATATGTTAATATTGTTTGTTATTGCGACAGAAAGTAGATGCCAAGAAGCTGGAAAAGGCTGAGGCCAAGTTGCAACAGAAACAAGAAAAACGTATCGTAAATGAGCAGGGATCGGCTTCCCGTGTTAACACTGCCAATCACGTGGCTGAAAGCGCAGCCAGTGCAAGTCAAATGATGAGTAAGAAGGACAGTCGGATGGAAACGAAAGGTGGGGTGAACAAAACCCAGGATATCAGAATAGAGAACTTTGATGTCGCTTACGGTGATAGAGTGTTATTGCACGGTGCTGATTTATCGCTTGCGTTTGGCAGACGATACGGTCTGATAGGTAGAAATGGACTCGGCAAAACCACCTTGCTTCGAATGATATCAAGGTATTATGGCGATATATCATTATTAGTCCGTTTGAATGATGTCTTCAATTAACGCGAATCAATTGTTTTTAGCAAGCAGCTGAGAATACCTTCGCACGTGCGAGTGTTGCACGTCGAGCAGGAGGTAGCCGGCGACGACACGTCTGCGCTCGAATCCGTTCTAGAATGCGATCAAGAACGGAGCGCGTTGCTTAGTCAAGAGACGAAATTACAAGTGGCGATAGAGAAGGATGGTTCCAGGGCAGGCGACGCGTTAGGTGAGGAATTGGCTCGGGTGTATGAGGCGATGCAGTTAGCAGAAGTCGACAAGGCTCCTGCTAGAGCAAGCGCAATCTTGTCGGGACTCGGATTCTCCGTTGAGAGACAATCGTGGCCAACGAAAGCGTTCTCCGGTGGCTGGCGAATGAGGCTCGCTCTCGCGAGGGCATTGTTCTCCAAGCCGGACCTGTTGCTGCTCGACGAGCCGACGAACATGCTTGATATCAAAGCGATACTGTGGTTGGAAAAGTATCTGCAAACGTGGCCAAAAACGTTACTCGTAGTGTCGCACGATCGAAAGTTCTTAGATACGGTATATTCATGTTTGTATTTACTTGATAATGATGTGTGTGTGCGTGCGTGCGTGCGTGTGTNTGCGTGCGTGTGTGTGTGTGTGTGTGCGCGTGTGTGTGCGTGTATTGTATATTAGTAATTATTAATACATTTTCACATTCAAATCTTATTTTAAATATTAATGTAATAATTAAAAATTTTTTTGCTATAAATATACTTATCATTCTTTATCTTATCTTTATACGTTCAACAGGTGCCTACTGACATCTTGTACTTGCGTGGACAGAAAATAGAGGCGTATCGCGGCAATTACGAACAATTCGTGAAAACGAAAGGCGAACGCGAGAGGAACCAGCAACGAGAGTACGAGGCTCAACAGGCGAAGAGAGCGCACGTACAGGAATTTATCGACAGATTCCGATACAATGCAAATCGCGCGTCTAGTGTACAAAGCAAGATAAAAATGTTAGAGAAATTGTAAGTCTAGCGATTTGATCGCACAAGCTTCAATTCCGTTTCATCTACAATCGAAATTAACATTCTCTTTATATCCATTATTTCGTCAGACCTGATTTAAAGCCAATGGAAAAGGAGAGCGAAGTAACTCTTAATTTCCCCGACGTTGAACCGCTAAGTCCGCCGATATTGCAACTCAACGAAGTCTCGTACAGTTACAACGGAACTGACATGGTATTCAGCAATGTGAATCTTACTGCCAGCCTGCAATCGCGCATTTGCATCGTCGGAGAGAACGGTGCAGGTAAAACTACCCTCTTGAAAATTATCACGGGCGCGTTGAGTCCGACGCGGGGCACAGTGCATGTACATAGAAATCTGAAGTTTGGATACTTCAGTCAACATCACGTTGATCAGCTGGATATGCGTGTTTGTCCCGTTGAATTGTTACAAACGCATTTTCCTGGTACGTATTCGCGATTCGGCTTATTTAAAAAAACATTTTATGCCGTTATTATACAATTGTTAACAATTACTCCGACAGGTAAACCAATCGAAGAATATAGGCGAATGCTCGGAAGTTTCGGCATAAGCGGCAATCTAGCTCTGCAAACCATAAATTCCCTTTCGGGAGGACAAAAGTCCAGGGTAGCGTTCGCCTTGATGTGCGCCGCAATGCCGAATTTTTTAGTGCTCGACGAGCCCACGAATCATCTCGATATCGAATCGATTGAAGCACTGGGTAAAGCTCTCAACAACTGCCAAGTAAGTTATTATTTTTTATAACAACTGTTAGAGATCTAATTTCAAAATCCTTCAATTCATATGTACCTATGTATATTTGTGATTCAATCAATATTTTATTGTTGCAGGCTGGTGTAATATTAGTGTCACACGACGAACGTTTAATCCAAATGGTTTGTACAGAATTGTGGGTTTGCGGTGAAGGATCGGTTCGCTGTATCGAAGAAGGCTTCGACGAGTATCGTAGGATCATTGAAAAGGAGCTTGAATTATAAAAAGTTAAGTTTTGTCTAATGTGATATTATCATCATACGTTAACTTATATCGAGTAACGCATCATGATGAAAAGAGTATCGCCTTTAACCGAAATTATATCACGGGTATTAATTACTTTTTTCGCGACATTTCATCGCCAAAGGTATCTTATTTATTTTTTAAATACTTTTCCCGAAACAAACATAGCAATCATTAATACATAGCATTAATTATGTACGCACGATTTATTTATTAATTTAACGCGTTTCTTCTTTTCTCTTTTGATAACTACAGAACGTAATTCTTACTCTAAAAAAGAATTTATTGTCATGAATTGTGTATTTATCTTCCTTTAAAACGCATTGTACTAAAACTGTTCAACTGTGACAGTGCAATAGAATTTGGAGATTTACACATTTAATATTAATCTATTATGAAAAGAAAGTAATAAAAGATATTGTTAGATAAAAAATGTTTCTATTTCATTTGAGAATATATTGACCTCCCTTACCATTCTGTATGTATGTATAAAGATTGTATTTTTATTATACAATATTAATACAATTATTCTTAAGTCAATGACTTGCTGTTATGTACGTTTGTGCAATCATTTATTGGTATTGAAAAATAAATTGCATCTTCATATATTTTGGCTTCTGTTAACGGTTAAACAAATAATTATTAACGATCGACGAATTATTGTACATCAATACAATTTTCTGAATGATTTTAATGTAATATTTATTAATTTTACAGAGGTAAATAAGAAAAATATAATACAATGATTAAAAAGATTAAATGAGTATGTTGGTTTTAAAATAAAAATAAATGTGCCTTCTGCTTCAATCTCTTTTAGATCTCTGTTAGATAATAACAGGCCTAAAGTTTTTAACGATTCTTTTATATATTATATACACATGTATAAATATATATAAAATATATATATTTATATATTTTATATATATAATATATATAATATATA
>QKQZ01055328.1:0-12562 GCA_003595255.1 Solenopsis fugax | reverse complement strand
TATATATATATATATATATGGCGGTAAATATTTTGCTTGGGCGAAAATTTTTCAAGTGACTCGAAAGATGAGCATTTCAAGGTCCGTTCGAACGTAAGTTATTGAAAATTTCTTCAAGCTAGAAAAGCGATGCATTTCCGATGCATTGCCGGATAAAATAAATGCAAAAATGTACATGTCAATTTACAGCCCTTTTTACATAATATTATATGATCAAACGTAATGCAAATCAAATTTTTCTCCGTTTCGGAGAAAGTATTTGGCGTGATCGGACAGGCTGAGCGCACACCACGCTTTTCGGATCATTTTACGGAAACTTCGATGTATTAACCGATCGCGGGTTGACGTCCTCTCGACGGGAGTGACGTTGCCATGGAGAGATTCGTTTTGTCCTGGTTCGTCCTGCATCCGGCACCTGCGCCAGCTGGAGCTCTCGAGATGACACGACCGTGTTATTGGCATTAGCGTTGCCGGCTGAAAGCCAAACAAAATCTATCCATCCTGACGAAGCGATGGGATTGCTGGCGCTGAAGAACGGGACGAGGAAAACAGAGGCGTCGCAACTGTCGTGCCGCGCGCACCTAACACGCTGTGCGAATGCAAAATCGGCTTTTGGTAGCCGGCTATTGAAATCGATTCTACAGATTTTGGTGCTGTGAGAGTTTTCGCGATCGTTTCGATGTACCTGGATTCAATTGAATTCTCTGTCTTCATACAGCTTTAAAGCGCGGCTTTTACAAAATGGAAGGATTATATTTTCTAACTCGAGTGACGTAAATAGAGTCAAACACTTTATACAAAATTAAAAACTATAAATATTTTACAATGAAAAAAAGCACTGAAAAAAATACTGGAAAAAAGTTGTAATATTTAATATTTAATTAGAATTAAAAATTAGAACGCTAAAATATGCAACGCATAAAAGTACAAATGCAATTTAAAGAATGACTAATTACTTTTTCCGGTAAACACAGCGCGTATTTTTATCGTGAATATCTCCGTTACATACACACACATGAACACACACACACACACACACACACACACACACACATATACATATGCGCGCGCGCGAGATATGTTTAATCCACAAGGTTCGCATCCGGGTGATAAAGGGTTTAAAAGCCACGAGACCGTAGTTGGGTCGCGTTTCTAGATTCGCCTATACGGGACGACATCGGGATGCAGATATGATGTCATGATGGAGATTTCGCATTGTCCTATCTCAGCACCGAACCCCGACACTTGCGCGAGCCCTCGCGTACTCCAGATGACGCGTATGTGTCATTGGCATTAAACGCTGCATTGTTTGGTGAAATTCAACCGAAACCACCCTGGCAATGGTGCATAATGCTATGCACGGCGCTATCTCTGTATACTTATACGACTCTATGATAACGGGGAGCGAAAATACGACGTGCATTATACGGTTCGGTGCTCAACGTTGCAGCATAAGAATTATGTATTTGGAAGAACGCCGCCTTTAAGGCTCGTGTTTTGGCGAACATCTTCCTGCCCTTTTGAATATATCGTAGTTTTGAATATATCGAATACATATCTGTTCTCCAATCATTAATAAATGTATCAACTGTCTCGTTACTAATAAATGATTATTATTCACTGCACCGTATATGTTACATTAATTTAATATTTTAATATATGACAGTAATAAATTAATAATGTGATAACGTTTGGAGTTGGTCTAGAATAAATGATTTACACGTTAATATTAATGCGCAGTAAACTTTAAAGCCGATAATTACAATACACTGCAAACACTGTTCTCTTCGCTTGATTGGGTCTTTAATCATTGGGTGCCTTTGAAACGAAAGAGAAGACTGTGATTGACCGAAACGTTAACAATATAAAGATATATCGATCATTGTAAAAAAAGCAACAAACGCGGCACGCTTTCTAATAATCTTGAGTGCTTTGTAGCACAGCGTAGCTTTTATTTCAAGAAATAAGTAAAAAGCACATTCAGAACGTACTGACAGCAGCTGCGACTAAAACGAAGTAAAAGCGCACGAGGACGCACATCTTGAGCGATAAAATTCCGGGGTTGGATCTATACGGCAACTCATAAAGCTCAAGGGACTTAACTGTCAAGGGGTCGCGCGGAATAATCTTATTCTCAAAAATAATGTCGATTTTTCAAAGCTGCTTATACCGCGTTGAATAAGTATAAAGGGCGCCTGTGCCTCTTTAAAAACTTTTCGTTTGCTCGTTATCGTGAAAATGTCCTCCTATTTATAATGCTTACAATTATTAACTTAACGTCTCGAAACAGGAATCTATATTTCAAGATTGCACATAGCATATCGATCGACATCTGTTACCATTTGAATAAATTGGACATCCAGAACACATTTTGTTCATTCAGTTTAATTCCGCAATTAGAGCCACGCGTGGACGACACGCAATTGTGCACGATTCAAAAATCTGGAACGAGGGTGTAGTACAGGAGACTTCGATTAATATTCATAAATCATTACGGGAATATCGTGCAACCATCGCGAACGGTGCAAACATGGAAAGCAGTAGTCCGTGTTTACGATTACGCTTCGTTTATCAAGTTTTTATATCATTCGTCGAATCTGCCGTTAATCAACGATCCATTGTGGATATATAAGCCGTGCTTTTTCGATGCGTGAGCGCGATTACGAGCCGTTCTCATGTTTGCACAATGAATAAACTGCATGATCGCCAATTATTATCGGAAGGCCGCAAAATGGATATCTGGAAATGCAAAAGATAATCACGCGGTCAATGATTTGCTACGTTATTATGACGTTGCTAGGCTATATCGGTTCAAAAGCAACGGATTTATCTACAAGTGTGCGCAGTGTAAACTACAGCATATGATACGTGGCGATAATTGAATGAGAATTCGTCAGAATAATTAATCTTCCATTCTTATTAATGAAAAACGAAACATCGAATAATATTGAAATATCAAATGAACTGTAATGCCGAAATGTGTTAATGAAGCGAATTCAATTTGAATATTAGCTTGAAAAAAAGGGAGAACGAAGATGGCACTTCCAATTAATATGAAATTAGTCCTTACGCCATGTCAAACTATTAAATTCTTATTATACGGAAAAAATTGTTTTGCTAAAATATTTAAAAATTTGTCTGGATATAGATTTAAAAATAATTTTGTCCATCAAAATAATTATTTAGGACACACAGAAAAAAAATTAGTATCAAATCAACAATTTATTGTTTTATATATAAGCAAGAATATAAAATCTCCTTGGAAGTATTTATAATCTCAAAGAGACATAATTTGCTAACATAAAGAAATTTTGTTTCTTCATGTAAGCAAATTATATCAAGATTATCAAATTCTTCCAAGAAGATTTTATATTCTTCCTTATATATGAAACAATGAATTGTTGATTTGATAGTCACTTTTTTCTGTGCACTCAAGCATGATAAGCTATAAAATTTTGATATTCCGAGACCGTTTTGAACATCATATATAATTGAAAAGTTTCCTACAAAAATTAAACAAGTTCATTTTTAAAAAATCTGAGTTATAATGTCAAATTTTTCTCTATCTCTAATAGAGAGCGTTACTTCGTGAACAATTTGGTGCCGGCAAGAATTAAATGTCTGGAAAAAAATTATCATATTTATGTAATGAACGATTTGAAGATAAAAAATTCTTTGTTTCTTGAAAAAAATTTAATTTTTTCAGACTTAATTCATTTATAGAAAACCTTTTAATTATTTTAACGGTCTATCTATTTAATCTAGCAAAATTTTTAGATATTTTAACAAATCGTTCTTTCCCTGTAATGATTTTAAATTCATTATACGAAGGATGTTTGAAAAGTTGCGCATATGAATATGTAGATGATACTAGGAAGAAAAATTATATACATGATTCGTTGCAACATTTTTTACAATATCACTGGAGAAATTTTATTTCATTCTGATTTCGTTTCAGCGACAGTGAAAGTAAATGTTCGTTTGATAAATAGAAAACTTTAAACAATGGAAAAGTTAGAAAATCGTGTTGTAATAAAATATACATAATCTTGCAAAAAAAAAGATATATCATCTAAAAATGTCTGCATATTTGCATAAAAGAGAAAAGAGGGTGTAGTCGCTCGAAATTGCGTGAAAACAAAACGGGAAGAAGAGCGGAGTCTGGGCGTGGCTCTCTCTCTTTTGGAGCAGACACTCCAGACAATATATAAATAAAACAATTATTAATCAATATGCAAAATAATAAACTTGAAGTATACTCGCGTAAAATTTCTCCGGTAACATTATAAAAAATGACGCAACCAAATGGTGCAAATAATTTATCCATATATTCACGTTTACAAAACTTTTCAAACAACCCTCGTATTCCATCGGACATATTATATTACAGCGAAAATTGTCAAGATCGACTGCACGATGATATGGTCTGACTTCAGTAAAGGAAAACTAATCTCAAGCTAACATCTCTCTGAACTGATTATGATGTCTGTTAATGAAGACGACCATTATCATCTAAGATGTATTTGCAGTAGCTTCTTAGTTGGTCTGAGCAAACAGCCGGTAATGATGCACCTTCGCGTTAGCAAGCGGTGGCGATTGATCTTCCAGGACGCTTATGATAGCAGTGTCATATATCATAGCGGATCCGATGATATCATGTCAACGAAGTAAGCTCGAAAGGATTAAACGCACGGTATAACGGGGCGTTTGCAAACTCGAATGACAAATGTTCCGATGCACTTGTATTTTTTTTTAACGAGGATAAACACTTTGATTTCGATACCGCAGCGAGTAACGAAAACAGAAGTGTCCCGTGATTCGAGCGGTTCAATGAAATTAATCGTCCTATAGGTTGCAATCGCGATTCCAAACGATCAACTCTCAAACGGAAGCTATCAGCGGAACGTTTGATTTCTAAAAGGAAGAAAATGTAACGGGGTAATTCTGTGGAAATTACCCGAGCTTTATTACGAGCGCACGCAAACCTGAAATTTAGACGTAATAAATATGTGGTTGCAGAAGAGCAAAAACTATTGATATGCGGAAAGCAGTTTCGTGGAGTTCTTAATGAAATTACGATCGTGCTCATGCTATCTCGTACTTATGCGATCAATCGCTAATTCTTCATTCTTTTATCAATCAATATGTTTATTCAGCAATATCATTCGATGAACGGATAGACGGAATTAACTACGATGTTTAAATGTAAATGCGGAGAAGCGACAGCTGCTCAAAAGTAATGTCGCTATTAATTCTAGAGTGTTACTGTGAGTGAATTTTTATCCAAAGGCAAATTCAAACAAGAGTATTAAATAACAGTGTTAGTCAGGGACTTGTGGTTTCACCTATTCTTCTCTTTGTGTGTGTTTGTAGTTAGACAGTGTTAAATCTGAACTACATTCTTTATGATGTGTGATTTCAAGCTTTTCTAGTACATATTCATTTGCATTAGTGTGTAACTTTTTCTAATCATTATTTTTTGCAATGTACATTATATTTTGTTTCCGAGTGAGTTTTTACTAAACTATTTAATATGGAAAGAGAAATATTTATAAAAAAGCTATTTCAGTAATTTTTAATGAATCTAGCGATAATTTTTTTTACTGCGATAATGAAAATAAGGATCTATCAGAATATAATTTCGAGTAGAATAAATCGACATATAATTATTATATATTATTCAAATAATAATTATATTGATTTATTCCATTCAAAAAGATAAACAAATTTATTACTTGAAGTAAAAAGTGGAGGTCATTTTCTTCTTTCATTTCCATTTTTCTTTATATCATCTTTTTTATAGATTTTCGAAAAGAGCAACTCTTTCTCCTGAATACTAATTGCGGTCTAATAATTTTGATCCGAGTTACAATATTTAAAACAGAAAAGTACAGGTCTTCTGTGATTTAATAGGTTGTAATAATATTTAATAAGATTAAATATTAAAATAAATATTTATTTAAAAACAGTGTTAGTTCAGAGTTCTTCTACCATCTTGTAACTCATAGACTTAAAAAAAAGGAATAAAAAAATTCTTAATTGTGTGGGTGAATTTTCACCCAGAGTAGTATTAACTTCAGAAAAATGTGAGTGGCACTCTAGGGTTAAACGAAGTGCCGGCGACGTAACGACACGCTCAAATATCAAAAGATTTCCAGCTAGAACAATTTGCCGGTATAATTGCAAAGAGAGAAATTTTCAAAGCGTATAATTCGTCGACGCGCGATACACAAAAAGAATGCTTCCGTTCACCGCATAAGAAGGGCGGTTAATAATGCAGGAACATAAACGCTAACATCGCCTGCCTTTTTCATGAGACGCCGGCACCGTGCACGATGAAGGAACAGTAATGTTTATTTAATAGCCCCATTTACGTTAGACGTACTACGCCACGGACTTCACCGTGTAAGAACAGCGATTTTATATTTCATAAGCGAAGCATGTACCCATAGAGGTGCACTTGGTTGCGCGCGTGATTGCCATCGTTGTAATTATATTTCAAGTTTATTTACAACAACGAGAAATAAAAGTGCTTGATCATAAGAAGAAAAACTCGATATTTTATGAATAGTTAAACGTTCAATTTCGATTAAAGATGTATGAGTGGTATCTCAAAACGTTACCAGAATGTAAAAATATCACAGATCTATTATTACGTTTGTGTGTCTATATAAAATTTGAACACAATTCTCTTATTTGATTAAAAGTTATTTAATTTTTTATTTATTCTTGATCTTATAAATAATTTTTAAATGATTAAGTAGATCTGCATCAATTTTCGTACAAATATTTATTAGAGTTTTGTTAGTATATGTAAAAATTTTGTTCTAATTCGCAATGCTCCTTCCTCATCAAATTTACAAAAATTGTGTTTTTTTGCAAATTTGATAAGAAAGGAACATTGAAAATTAAACCAAAATTTGTGTATATACTAACAAAATTCTAATAAATATTTGTGCAAAAATTGATTTAGATCTACTAACTGATTTAAAAGTTATGTCTTTAAAACTGCAACAAAATATAGTCATTTTCGTTGCAAAAATTACTATAAACCATCAATTTTTCATTGTTTTCTTCGAAAAAATACAAATTTTTATTTTATAATAACTTTTGTAACGAAAATGAATATATTTTGTTGCAGTTTTAACTTTTAGCTCGGACAGTATAACCAGAACATCCTTAATAAAACGATCTCTCTAAGATCTTAATAAAACGGAATGATACGTAACATATTGTGACTGTCGTCGAAGAACCCTTTCAAGTTTCTTATACTATTTTATCTGAGTAATTCGCACTTGTTACTTTTTTACTGATACTTTCGTACGGTTCGAATGACACTTCAACTTTCCATTCGTGGACCATCGATCGATTAGAAGGTCGTTTAACGGGTTTCTTGGTGGCGAGCGAGCGAGCGAGCGGGCGAATCTGGCGACGTGACGCGCCGTTAAAATATCCGCTACGATCGCGAGGAAGGGTCGCAAGGTCGTTCGTGCGGCCCTACCCTTAAATTATTCAACAGCGGCGTGGGGTAGCTGGCCAGCACGCTGTCCGCTTCGAGCTAAGATATAGCGCCTCTGGTCACGAACCAGACGATGGATTTTCCGATGGCTCACCGTTCGATTCCCCAAGTTCTTCACCTTGCACACGAGATGCACCGTCTTCCCCACCAACCCGGTGAAGTTCGATTGCATTGAGATGTCGAAGTGAGGCCCGGTGCCCGGCGTCGGCCATTCCTCCAGGAAATCGGTCCGAAAGTTTCGTAGGCATGACGCTATACCACCTGAAAGCAAAAGTGTCCTTACGATTAGTGCCAACCTCTCGGGAAGGGATCACTATTGATAAAAGTTCAGGATCAGCGCGGAGAATAGATTCATCGTGAATTGCAAGAATAGATGATCAGGTCAATCTTGTTATTCCTCGTATTTGATCAATAGTCGGATGACAAGAATAACGTTAATCACAAATTTTCTGTCCCAATTTTTTAACGCGATCAACACAAAGTCGCCAGATTGACGTCGGAGTTGACTGCATGTCTCGTAATTTTTTCATAGCGCCTCCATGAATGTTTCGTGCACTCGAAGTCGGCGTCCATGGAATGTTCCAAGTATCCGCCAACTCTTGGCGGATTTACGACATACAATATTACATTTTGCGAGGCCACTTGACTCTCAAAGCGCGTTAGGCGGAAACTCGGAGGCATCAGCGCGTTAACGTTCGCGTCACATCGGAGATCGTACGTAGCATCAACGTCACGGACTGTCGCGTCACGTCAGTTGTGCACGTGAAAGTTCGCGTGGCACAGTACGCGAACGGACCTATTTAAATACATCACATTATATCTTGACGTGACGGTAACGTTCCTTTTCGTGACGGTAGCGCGACGTTACGGCCGGATTTCCCCTGAAATCTGCGCGTTACCGTGTACACGCATACGGTGCATTTACTAGCTGCTAAGCTTATCGCGCGCGTTATTCGGGAGATATTTTTCCTTCGCGTATCTTGTGAACGTTACACAGAACGTACAGAAAGATTATCCTATTGAAATAAATTAACTCTACGGAGGAGACCGGCTGCGTGCGGTAGTAAACGCAGTGGCGGGCTTTATTAATAGTCGTACGCGAAGCACGCACTTTGAGCATCGGATTAAGGTGTACAATATCGGTGCCGCACCGCCGCGAAACTTTTTAAAACCGCCATTGCGGATGCATCTCAAATTCTCGATATTTGGAAAAAAATATTTCACTGAAGCGCGACGCAGTTTCTTTTGAAACGCGCGGCATGTTTTTTCTCTATAATAATTCGCAGTATATATCTTTTTTTTTTGAATAAGCTTTATTTTTCTATATTAAAAACTTTCGTTAGAAAAAATAAATCTTGGACAAAACACGGATTGCAGAATTTTTGTTGGACAAAAAAAAATGAAAAACTCGTAACATATTTCAAAAGTAGTCCTAGTTTCTGCACTCTTTGTTTTTACGTTTTCGTTAACTAGTAACGACGGCTTTTGATTGAATTCACTTTTTAACATCAATCTGTGACATAAAAATCAGCAAATGTTATTTGTAAAGTAATGAACGCGAAAATAGCACACATTCGTGTCGTTGCTTTATTTCCATTTTCAGTTGCAAACAAAAATTATTAATAATATATGTAGCAAAATTCTGCCAGTGTAATGTAAATATTTAGTTAAAGAGAGCACTTCCAGATTGTATATATTATCATCGAATTACCAATATTTCGAATCGAATATCCATTTAATTTCTCTTTATTAAATTCTTATTAGCTTTATTTCATTCCATATAATTTTAAAACAATGTGCCGTTACACGCTTTTGCATGAGACATTCAAAAATGTGATTAAATACGATTTGACTACGTATCTTTCTACCTTTTTGATAAATGTATCCCATATGTCCCAGTGAAATGTCCATGCCATTGCTTCTTAAATAAGTAAAAATTTGCATATTTACGCGTGACGTTAGAAGAGTACATTTTTCTAGAGAAAAATACGAAAGAAGGAAAGGACATAAATCTTTGGCATAACTTAAAATGTAAGTAGCGGTGCTGTTGCGCGCCATTTTGAGATAACTAATGTAACTGTTCTCCCACCGGCGTTGACAATAATTCATCCGCGAATCACGTAATCCGCATTCTTACAATCGAATTCGCGATTCTTGATTAAGACGGGGAAATACACAGGCAACTGCAGCAGCGCAAATACTTGGAGCGCGCACGCACGAACTATCGCCAACTCCGGGAATTGCGCTTCCGGATCAGTTGTGTGCGGGCAAGCACTTTCTCAGTTGCGAATTATATTTCGTCAAGTGCTTCACAAAGCCAGACAGCCGTACGCCGCGAATTTCCGACTGCACGATGTTTAGGGAGAGTTCGCGATTAGTACGGAATTGCATGTACTCTTGCTCGTTGCCGGAGTTGATTTCAACCAGGATGGAGATACTTGCTCCACTTCCTCACTGCGCCTTGTCAGCGACAATATTTAACCACCAAAGATCCTCGAATTATCGTAATTGAATCACTCCGGACTTTCAAATTGCAGAAAGATATTATAAATATAATGATATATAAAAGCGGCAAATACGAGTCGGGTGCGGTAAACGGTGCGCAAAGGAAATCTCCAAATAATTGTGACAATCACATGGATGAATTTATTAAATTCATAAATGAATTTAATAACAAAAATCGAACGTTTCGGCTCTAATTTTGAGCAGCGCAGATACATCAAAAACCGTTAGAGTTGACAAATTAATATCCGCCGGTAATGAGGTTGAGGGCTTCCTCGTAAAGAAGTGATAGATAATACGAGTTGTTAGACTCGAAAAATATGTACATGCTCGCACTCAGAAACAGCGGTAGTCAAAATTTATAATTAATGCATAAAAAAAGAGAAAAGTCAATGCATCAGAAAACGCTCAAAATTTTACTTATTTAATTAAGACTCATCGCAGCTACGGATATAATAAGTACCGTCACGTACGGTGGTCGAAGAGACACTCAGAAAGATATTATTTTTCAAAAGCAAAAAATATATATGTCGAGATTAAATTTTACACATACTGAAATCAATCTTAAGTTTCTACGAGCTTGTAAAAATTAAAAAATGTTTGAAGATGCTCAAATCTGCACACTTACTGGCACATTTACATTAAAAACAGATAAAAATAAAAAAATAGAGCAGAACTTATAATTGAAGGATTCCCTATAAAAATCAAACAAGTAAAATTTTCAAGAAACGAAGAACTTTTTTAGACCGTTCATTGTATGAATATGGTAATTTTTCTCCGGACACAATAGATATAAGAACAAAGTTGTTTAAAGGTTTTAATTAATATTTTACAAACTTATTAAAAAATAATAGAGAAACATCTGAACTTGTTTGGTTCTTCGGGGAATTTTATATTTACTACCTATTTATCGCATATTTTACATTTACCTTTGTTAATAACAACAAAAGATGAAGAAGGAAATATTATTTAAAATATAAAGCAATAATTTTTTCACTTTTTATTTACAAAATTTTACAAAAGTTGTTTTTAAAAAAAACATTCTTTTACATTTCTCTTTGTATAAATATGATAATTTTTTTTCGGGTATTTAATATCAATAAAAATTTAGGCTTTAGGATTAATATTTTAAGGAATTAACTTTAAAAAATAAACCTGGACTTGTTTGGTTCTGCCGAAAATTTTATACTTACTAGCTATTTATATTTATATTTTCCGTTTTCTATTTGATTCTTGTCGAAACAATCAAAAAATGTTTGGTACTATAACTGAGATTTTGAAAAATAAAATGGATTTGTTTGATTAGGAAATCCTTCAATTGCATTTGCTCGTTTTAATCAAAATCAATTCTTTTTTCTCATTTAAAATTGCAATTTGTGCGATAAAACTTGACGCATTCTTCGCATTCTTAACACCGCCGCAAGACAACGGTTAATCCTCGGACTTTAACGGGAGAGTAGCTTCCGGGCTCGTAAGCGCCATGAAGTTTAAAGGCGACGTGCGCGTAATATCAAACTTCATCGATGACGAGATTAAGCATAATCGCCGCCGGCGCACTCTATTTCTCTTCGTACCTCTAATTTCGTCGAACTTTTCGAAATACTGGCCAACGTGCCGCGACATGCCGCTGCGGATAATACGAAACTTGAAAACGAATGGATTTTCCGTAACATAACCGTCGCGCGCAAGGGCCGCGTGCAAACAGGCGTATTGTCATAAAATAACCCTCGTAATTGCCTTTCGAAACTTTTCGCCGGTAGAAGCACTTTCCGTGACGGTAGAGCTCGGGCTCTATACCCAGGTTCGTGAGACCACCGCTCTCATTGAGTCCGTTTCCGAGGCCTCTCTCGTCGTCGAAGGCCTTCGCTCGATGCGAGTATGCATGCGCGAGCCTCACGTCATTCGTTTTCCGCTCGCGAAATTAATTTTCCAAACCCGAATTCTTCCGCAGGAACTTCGCCGCGTTCCACGCGAGAAAAGTTAAGCGTCCGTGCGCCTTTCATCGAAATTTCCGAGCGAGGAATGCCCAGCAATTGAAGTGACGATATTTATTTCCGTGCCGACGCGACGTATTCAATTAGGACCGACCGTGCCGCCCGGTCCGATTGAGACGTGAACTGCTTACCTATAAATATCTTCTTTTTATGTATTCGCGGCTATATTTTTGAATACCTGTAGCTGTATACTGAAAGAAAGACTGGTTATAATTACCAAATGTATAGTGAAATAGTATCAATTAAATGTTTGGTCAAGGTAACCAAAAATAATTTTACTTTTCTAAATATTTAGTAACTTATACCAGATTTAATAATGCTTACTAAATATTTAGTAAAATAAAATTATTTTTGGTTATATTTAATACAAAATATTTGATACTATTTCACTATACATTTGGTAGTTATAACCAGACTTTTTTTCAGTGTACCTTTGATATTTCCTGCAGCGATACTACCTGCAGGATTATAAATAGGGGAGACAGGGGCTATTCGTTAGGTGGGGTAATTCGTAAAAATGGAAATATCTTTGTATGGGTATATGTTA
>QKQZ01055326.1:0-11265 GCA_003595255.1 Solenopsis fugax | reverse complement strand
GGCGGTCCCGGTGGTGGCGGCGGCGCAATGAGGGGCACGGTTCCCCTATTGCTGGTTCCGCCGAGCAGCGTGCCGAGGCGACGGCATTCTTGGATTTGCGGGTGAGTACACAAATCCGGACGCCATTCGGATTGCGGAGCTCGTCCAGGAAACTCTGCAGAGAGAGAGGGAAATTGTTAATTAACATGCGTCCCGCGCGACAGTAACGTGTAAACTCGGATTCCGGGCTCTCATTTGCGCACACGCCCATCTCTCATGTACGAATTTGTTTTATATACACTCTGAAATGTTCCATCAATTTCTCCGATGAGCTCACTCTAGTGGAGCTGATGTACTTTACGGAAATGATCTCTCTCGCTCGTCGAAACTAGATTAGATTCAGTAAGATGTACTGCAGATAGCGATACGCCCATTATGCAAATTATACGACAATTTCATGTATCGCAATCAAATGGATATATAACGTTTAGACAACGTATGTCGTTACAGATTTAACATCGAGAAGTACAAAATAGTAGATATTTTACGATAATTGTTATTCGCTTCATTTACGCGCGCTAATTATCTAGACAAAATTTATAAACCATAAATTGTTGTAAACTGTTTATGGCTTGGCTGGAAAAAGGAGGAGACTTAAATAATCGAAACTGTTACTTAGTTTTTTTAGTAATAATTTATAGGGAATGTAAAAGTCACAAAAACGAGAAAAGTTTTGCAAGGAGAGTTCGCGCTGTCTTTTCTTTATTCCTCTTTTTTTTTCTTCAATTGTACAAATGGTTTATTACCACATGTCTAAAAACTTTTAAGATAAAACATTTTTCCGGAAAAATGGGAAATGTTATAGAAATTATGGTTTCCTTTTTACGATTAATTTTTATACGAGAAGTAAATTTAATTAACATGCGTGAAATATCTACAGCCTTTAAATTTGTCTCCGTAAAAAAAAATACGCTATACACAGACACAGTGATCAAGTTTCGGCTATCTCGACCTAACTAGTAGGCGCTCTCTCGGGATCTTTAATCTAGGGTAATTTTACAAGGAGGTTCTACACATACACACAGGCTGGGGTGTCGTTACAATTTCGAGAAGTTCGCGCGAAAATAGCCGCGTTGCTTTAAGGGTCAAAATTGAATGATAGACTTTCTCATCCCTCTGCTGTCCTTTTAATTCTCATTTGGGTTAACATCTGTGAAGTTTCTACATTAAGGAGCTCTCATTCTCCGAACCCTTGTAGTAATTTAATAACAGTTTGCTCGTGTCTTACCTAACTCGTTCGCCACGTAAACACAATGTTGCAGCAAAGTTTCATTTGCAACTGATTATCGTATAAATATTCCATGTTGCCATTAACGAAGATACATAACGTAAAATATATTGAGAGCGGCGGTCCACGCGCGCCATTATCCACTAATTGGTTTCATTGCTGCTCTGTGTTCATTTAATTTTTTCCCCGCACAATGTACACAAAGATATTTGCATATTAATTTCTGTATTTTGTTTTTACCAAACGCAAAGTTGGCCGGCGGAAAGTACGTTACGCGCATCACCGAAATATAAACCACGTTACGTTGCGTGCATTGACTTTATATTAATATTTTATTCAACAGAGGAGCATAAAATTAAGATTTTTAACGAGTGACTCTTTACAATTGATTAAATTAAACATAGTTATATTGAAAAGAGAAGAAAATCTTTTCTTCTTCTTTTCCCGTTGACTCCATTAAGATCTGTCTTTCTTATGTGGAAGAGTATTTTTTTACTTTTTTCTTTACTGTCGTCGCCAAGCGGCGCTGTTTTATAAGACGCTTAAACACGCCATAGATAGAGGTATTACGTACTACTTGCTGAAAAATAAAAAGAAAGTACGTTCGTGTTTTTCTTGCGGATAGTCATTTATGAGAAGGAGCACGATCGTGCAGACTGCTATGGTTTCATTAAATTAATCCACTTGTATCAACTAACCCTAGTATTTTCTGACTGCATATACTCTGCCACGGGATGCGCACGTTTCGTCTCGGATTTTTTTTTATTAATTACTCGACGTTTACGCACGAAACTCTTCTTAAATTTTTACGTGCGTTATAAAAACTGCAGTCTACTACAAAGATATTTCGGACGTAGTTAATAATTTTTATTGCTATTTTGCCGAGAGAACATATACTTAGCAGCAGCTAAAGAAGGCAGAGAGAACGATATATGGGGGGTCGTAAATGCGCGTAAATGGCATGTGCAAATGGCCCCGCAAAAGGTGAGTCGCGTCATCATACACATTTGTACAAGACGTTCGTAGAGCGATAACAATTGACTATTAATACCCCGGTCGCGCGCCACGCAGCGTTAGATTCTTGCGCGATTGCCGTGCGGCAGTGGATTACTGTCGCGATTTACACAATTTAAAAATTATTATTTGACAATTTTTACTTCATGTATCGCACTTGTCTAAGAAAATTAATATCTTATTTTTACACGTGTCTCACAAAATTAAAAGATAACGAACGTGTTTAAGACATGAAAATTATATATCTCATGCGAAAACACGACTGTTATCCTATAATTTAATTCCAACATAATTCTTCTCCCGTAACAAACGAGCTCGTCTTATCAAGGCATCAAACTGCATCTGGCAAGAGATTGTACATTCTTCTTTTTTTTCCCCGCGCTAGGATCTATCCTCTCGTGTAAAGAAAGGAAAGCACACTTGCCAGGGGTGAATGCCTTCAAATTGCATTTTCTGCCAACACCTGCGCGAGCCAGAAGAACCAACCGAAGAATCCGGTTATTATAGATCGCGAGGCAGCTAACACCTTCGTTGTATTTCGTTCGCGTCTTCCGTCGGACGCTTCATTGTTTGTAACGGAAGATAATAAATGACGTATCATCGCGATATATATTTTAACCGTTCGTACCTGATGTTCGAAGTTTTCATTGAAAAGCGTCGGAGTTAAAAATAGAAAAATTGATTTCAGAGACTATTTCCATCTTTGTGTTGCGAGAAGAAACTAGAAATCAATTGTGTGTCTTGTGTACATACGATGTTTTTATTTGTTAAATCCTTTGCTAAAATCAAAGAATTTATACAATTGAAAAATTTAGAAGGCATTCGAATTTTCAAAAATTTTGGAAATATTAAAATGCGTCCTTCTGCCTCCTCATAATACATATTACTTTTTACGACTGAGATAACATGAGAGAAATCCGAACTGTTTATTGAATCGATTCTTAAGATGAGATATCATAAGATTACAAGCATATTCTTTTGAATCTTTCAAGCTCTATTCTTCTGACTTCACTAATCCTTTGTCGAAGATTGATTTAAAGAATGGATAAAAAGAAATGTTTTTACATCATCTATCATTTATCAGCTCGTTCAATTCATCATCTCACGCGTTTCATCATTTTATTCTCTTTTCTTTATTACTAAAAAGCTGAAAAGTCTGAAATAATTAATCCATGAAATAAGAGGTTTGAATGCGAATAGTAATCGATGTTTTTCTCTGATTTCTCCACGAAACCTGAAATGGTACGAGGATGTGCGCGTCATATGTGCCGTACAACTTAAATTTCCTGAAGATATATCATCGATTTCTGGAATAAGGCAAAAGCACGATACTTCCTGCTCTATTTCTCTCTTCTATTTATTCTATTTCTATTATATTCTGCATGTTCTTTCTCTCACTTTTTGAGACGAATGGATAGTACTTTAAATCGATACGCTGTTCCTGCTGATGTTGCCCGCCGCATGTAAAATCGAAACGAAAAGATTGTCTGAGTGGATTAATATTTCCGCTTCTGCATACGATCTCGTGTCTCTTATTCTTTTTACGAAAAGGAATTAAATTCTACAGCTCTAAGATATATCTATCTTTATATTGCAGTCTTTACTAACTTATTATTATTAAATTGATTGATTCAATTCTTTCTTCTGTTTATATATGTAACATATTTAATATATATTTCTGAATTGTTATATATCTGAATATACTTTCTTTAGATTGACCAACATATCCATTAAACTATTCCACACGAAACGAGTCTATCCGTTTTGCTATCGACGCGCGACTCACTCTGTAACCCAATTATTCTGTAACCCTATTAGTCATTACATCACGCATGTAATTACCATTACCGCTGCGTGTGTAATCGACAGACTGTGGGAGTCATTGGCGACGTATAATATTTTGTCGCATATGGCAGGGATAATCGTAATGCTGAGCAAAAAACTTGATATTTCCACTGAAAAAGTGACCCATTTTCTCTTGCATGCCAACGTCAACGAAGCCCCGAGTTTTTGCGCACGTTGACGTTAAGAATATGAGCCGTTCCGACAGAAGGCTTCCGCATTTCTCACGGGAGAGAAACTAAAAGCGTTTTCCTAATCTTTTAGCTTCTTATCTCTTCTCGATACAAGAGGCTATTTTTACACACGGAGGCAATGCGACAGGGGAAATACATTTAACGAATACACAGAATTCAATGAGGAACTTATACGACCATTTCATAGCAATTACGCTGTATTATCTTACACGTGGCATTTAGTACTTCGATATTACGTTAAATTGGTTCTACACGATATTATACTCTATATACGGCTGCGAAATACATAATATGTATATAATATCAGAGCCAATTAAAAAATATTAATCTTCGTTATCGTAATGGCCCTTCGTTTTGATCAAGCGCCGCTAAAACTGCTTTAATTTATCACCGATATTCACCATCGATGCCACTTAATATTGCTTTTTATATGCAGCAACAAATTTCGCTTCGATAGCGCATGTATTTGGCTTTGAGTGACGTAAAATATGAGTGCTATCAGAGGCGGACAAAAATACCGATTTGGATTGTTACTCACGTAACCTTAGTGAAAGAAATAACACGAGCTTTGAATTCACTTGAAACAAATAAAAAAAATTGCGTTATGTCACGAAAAATTGTATATTAAAAATATACGTTTTTAAAAAATTTATATATATATATATATATATATAGATTCAGAAATATATTTAAAAATTCTATAATTCAAAATATATTTCTATATTCTTAAAATATTACAGATATTCCACAATTTAAAAAAATACTTTTATAATAATCGCATTAAAAAAATTATTTACATTTATTTCTCTGATTTCATATATTTCTTATCTCATATGTTTAAGAAACATTCTATAAACATCAATAAATTAATTTTATTTAATCCCTTTTCAATGATCAAGTTTCACAGTATTTTTCTATTGCTAATAACATTATGTATGCGATATATTCTATAAATCATTTTATATACGTTATCACATCAGAAACACTACAAGTGTATTGTGTGCAGGTATGGTTTCAACGTGTTCTCGCCACATTCCGCAGGTCAAGTACACCACGCGTGTTGTTTTATTAAGTTCTTATTTATAGTCCAACGTGACGGGTTTCCAACTTCTCCTTCTCTTCTCGCTGCTTCGGTCCATTTGCTCTTTCTCTCTTCGAGCATCAATATAAGCTTGACTTGGTAGAAATCTGAGGCATTCCTTCTGGTCTTTAGAAAAGGAATTTTCAAAAATTGCTTTTCGCCATGCCAGCAATTCTTACATAAGTATGGCAAATTGAATTTCTTTCATTTTAGTCGAATATACTATTCGCTGAAAAACACATTTTACATTTAAAAATATATATATACACATAAATAAACATAGAAAATATTATTGACAATTAAATCGTATCTACTGATTTATGAAGTTAAGAAAATCTTCATACATTTCCATCCTGTTAATTAATAATCTTACTGTAAAGTGCTACTGAAGGGCAGGGGAGGGGGGTGAATTTCTTGCTAATTCAAGTTTAGTACAGTTTTTGTTATTAAAATTTTGTTACTGTAAAATAATATTTGATAAAATTTTTCACATATTAAAATAATGTTAGTTTAGTTACTCTAACACCTTGCAAGCTATAAAGTAGAAAAAAATCTAAAAAGATTCTTAAAAGTGTAAAAAGATAACTATGTGAGTGAAATTTCAGAGTAGAATTGACTTTAGAAAAATATGACTCCAAGGTTAAAAAAGAGATAGTAAAATTAAAAAAAAACAAAGTAAAAATGAAAAAATTAATTTTATTACATTTTTTATTACATTTAGCGCTCTAATGTCAGGTATCTTGCGGTTAATTTTATATTTGGTTTCTCACGCTGCAACGCCGTATTATCGATTTATTGTGAACATATTTCATTTATGTTCGTTTCCCTGCCGCTGCGTAGAGAGATGCGCCGATGTTGCATACATTTCACGGCTGAGAAGTTTGCGAGTTACGCTATTCTTCGTTCTCGAAGGGAAATTAACGATGCGCGTCAAGATTAACATTCGTCTGTTATCAGTTGCTAAAAGCAAACTCATAAATATTGTACGATGTCAGAATAAAATAAAGTATAATGAATGTAATAAGTATTAAGGAAAATTATAAGGTGAGAAAATGATAGGATCATTATAAATGTGGAGGATACTACTTCCGTTAATTTTACATCAAACTTTATTCATTAACGCTACCTATCGTTACGTGTAGTTATTAATTTGTTATCTCATTGAATGCAAAACACAGATAATGTTATTAACAAGTTGCAAGAAATTATGCGCAACTGTGAATTAAATGCTTCCTAATTTATAAACAATATTGCAAATCATTATGTCATTATTGTAAGCCATATCAGAATTTATGTGAAAATTATTAGCTGAAATCTTGACAAGAGAAAGTTTCGTCGAGAATAGAAATCAATCTCGCGAGAACGGTCATCAGATAATGAAAATATTTTACAAGTCCAACGTAAACTTGGGCAAACAAGGACTATTTACTTGAATATATTTTCATTATCCATTCCGCTATATAATCTGGTTGGTGAAAATGTTTTTCTATTTTTATATTCTCAATAGCCTTTCAGTCATATCCAACGAGTAATGAAAGGATAACTTTGTCAGAATCTGCGTTAAATTAACTTTGTAACGCACTTCGAACTTTAAATTAAAATGCTAACCTTTTGACGTTATCTTCCCATTAGACAAACTCACAGTCTTGTGACATTGGCTTACTTAAATCTTTATTTTGTTATCCGTTCTTATCGGAAAAAAAAGCCGGTAAACAAATATTTTTATCGCGAGGTTGATAAATTAGGGTATTCCGTGCGCGTGTCGTTTTAACCACCGTGCGCATTCGCTGTGTTTTAAATAAAATGTGTTCTCACATGTAAAGCCAAATTTTGACCACCTTGTAGATGGCAAAGAGAATACAAGGCTACTAGGGTAGAGCTCTGGTCCTGAGGGATCGATACTAGCCTGCTACCGTTGCTGCTACTGCCGCTACTGCCGCTACTGCCGCTACTGCCGCTGTTGTTGCTGCTGCTGTTGCACGGGTCTGCACATTCGCCAATAGGCGACAACCTAGCAGTTCCGAATTGCATGCTCGCGAAAGTTTTGCACAAGTCACATCATTATTTTAGATAAAAAATTAGAGTAATTCTACGAAACTCATTGAGCGCTTTATCTCGATTAAAAATTTAAGTTCGCTAAAATTAAATTGTCTTTTATGTGCGCAAACGTAAATTTAAGGCTAAATCTACTTTGCTAACAGCGGAACAGAATTAACAGAAGCGGAAGATCTTAACGAAAACGCTAATACAGTTTTGTTATAAAATTATCTTACATATATCAAACTGTAAAATTTTAAAATTATTTAAATTTTTAATCAACCGAATTAAAACTCATTATGGAGAAACGATGTAAAATAGCCCTTTAGGATTACGTGGTTTAATGCAATTTTCGTGAACATTAAATGCAATTTTCATGCAGTGCGTGATCCGACACCTATTTATTTTCATACGTTTCAACGATACCCTTCAACGATCGCAAATTGTTGACGACCACTTCTGTCTTTATACCACTATAAATCGCAGTAATAGGTTATTCTTGGTCATTAGCCAATTCAAGCTTCTGTTTATCAAGATGTTCATATGTAACTGCCAGTGCCGCAAACTTGCGCATGTCTGTCAATTGTTGACGTCACAGGCGTAATAGAAAATTACGACGATACCTGATCCTTACACAATCAACACTGATCAGTAATATTCAAATAATAATATTGTCAGTATGCGTCAATATTTTTACAATCTTAGACGATTAGTATTTCTGACAATATTTCAGCTCAATTTTGTACATTATTACACTATTACAGGAACTTTACATCCTTAAATAAAAGAATTGATAAAGTGGTTTCAATAAACTAATTACTATATCAGTAACTGATGATTACTATTCAGTTAATTGATAAAGTGGTAATCAATTTATCGAAACACTTTATCGGTTCTTTTTTTTTCAATGGCACAGCCAATAATATTTTCAATATTTTTTAGTACTTATAGCACTATTGACCGTGTAAGGTTTCTGCTATGAATCCGAATCCATTATTTGTGTACATACAATCAGGAAATGATACAATTCATTCTCATAATATCCGCATTTCTTCCCCGCGTTTCTTCTATTCTTTTTATCGAATTATGTGCGATCAATTAATTACCATAATACTCGATCGCTTGTAATGATAGTGTTTAATAACTTTAATCCCTGGTATCGTTTGCATACGTTCAATTTAATGATGATTGCGGCTCGTTGGTACCGAGGCTGCTGGCTTAATGTACGCATGACACACGTGTTGTCGCTCGCTCATGTTGTGCGCGATCAAGAAATCGTGTGCTGCGTCATAATGCGTGCTGGTGACAAAAGTGTCAGCTGATGTTAATCATTGATGATTTGCATTCGTCACGCCGCGTTTCCACAAGGAATTACGACACGCGATGCGATTCGACGATCTTGTTTTGCATCGCGACATCAGCGAACAACGCACCGTAAAGAAGAAAAAAGGATAAACAATTTGCCACATGTAAGANAAAGGATAAACAATTTGCCACATGTAAGAAAATGTATTCCTTTCACGTCGCCAACTATTCTTTCGCGAGTGTATTGCGAACTGGCATCACTCAAGCGAGCGATCGGTGGTACGAGCGATTATTTAAAGAAATGTCATCTTTAAAAGCGCTCGAGGTTCTTTGGCTCACGATTCCGTAGATTTTACTGTTGATATGATGGGCATGAAAAACTTAAAATTTAATTACACGATTACGCTTGATCCGTATTTTCCTCTCATTGCAATAGCTTACACGTGTATTATAATCTAAGATGCGCGCTTTTTTGTTAACAAGTACGTCAGGCTCGTGGCGGCAGTCGAGGGAATAAGGCAAAGCGTGAAAATTTCATCACGGAGGGAAGCTCTCATCGCGAATTTCCCTCGTTTGTAGTGCATTTCAAAGTTTGCGCGTGTAAACGCGTCCGCGCTCGTGCATGCACATTCCGTGAATTACACCGTAATATCGCATACACGGCGCAGCTACGCTGACGCTGGCAGGTGTAATGTTTGCGGAATTGAATTACCATTTGCCTACTCGTTGAGTCCAATTATACTGGGCAGGGAAAAAAATGTGCATACGGTGAGCAGCGTCGGTTCGACGCGGCCAATTTTCTTGTTGTTTTACCGAATTACATTCGCGCCAGGCGGTGTGGCGAATCAGTTTTTTCATTCTTCTCATCATCTTATGCAACGAAAATGATAACCAAGTGCATCCCGTGCATCAAGCTTAACCGGAATCCGGAAAATCTTTACGTATCAGTAGAAGCGCTTGGGAATCTCGTAGCCAAAGTTCCTTCGAAATTCTTCGAAATCGGAATCATTGATTTATCTTTTTACATATAGATTGCTTTTAACTTCGCGATTTGGAATCAACTTCTACGTAATCTTGACTGTTTCAATCCTTTATTTTTGCTACTTTTTTCCTCTACTCTGTAATTCCATCACTTTAAATACTTAGTTCGCGAGACGCTATGTCTTCTCGACTGCTGTAATTTTCTCAGAGATACCTTTACGTTTCTGCTCCACGCATTACTGCGAGCGTTTGAAGAAGACATTTTAACTTTGAAGTGAAATAGAATACGTACAGAAGTCGCAAGAGAATGACTAACGCTACGTTCAAATGCAATTTCGAGACGCGCGTTGTAACGCTGAAACTTGATTCCCAAGTTATTATATTTGACAATGTGTAACGACGTTTTCCGGTATTATTCCGTTAAGATCTTCCACGCGCCGACTTCAGTTTTACGTCTGCTTTTCCTCTGAATTTTTACATTTATCTTCATCTAACATTAAAGACTATGTCACTTAATATAATGTAAAAGTTATTAAAATTTCGCAGTAGCGACGTGTTTAACTTGTTTAAATGCGCACTTCATAATTGAAAAATATTTCACGATATTAATTTCTGCACTGCATTATACACAAAATTTGATTTTTCTAATAGTGCTTACTTCCTCGTATTAGAATTTTGCTCGCTACTGATGTTATGTAATATGCATCGTAATACATGCATATTACATGCACGTTCGACTTACACATGTGCACATATACGTATCGTATGAAATGCACTTAAGTTTATGAGCCATTGTGTCACGTGGTTTTTAACTTCATTTACTTTGTAGTGTGATATATCGGAGGGGGTCATAACGGGTTGTGCCGTCGGGCCGGTTGAGCCCTAGGGTGATTTTCAAACCAAAAGTCTCTTTGCACACGCCGGCAAAGCCACATCGAGCTCGAAGGGCGTATTACCTTTGCCCTTTCTCGTTAGCATGTGCTCTTTCTATTCATCCTTTTATGATTTTCCTGTTGCAACACGTTTCTCCGGGTGTTAAGGCGAATCTGTCCGGTCCTTACATACCTTTTGCATTCGCATTTCTCTGCGATAAAATTATTCGTAATATCGTTGCTTTAACAGAGAAGCCAAGGCAAGAGCCGTTATTTCCGTCCATACGGTCAATTAAATCTGATGGACCGTGATTGAATTTCGCTGCAAGAAAGATGAAGTGAAAAATTCTCAATGCATTTTCACTATCGGAATAACAAATGGAAAGTTATTAGCATTGAAGTGAAAAAATTATGGCATTAATTTGAAGATAATTAATATTAAAAGTAATAATCTTCGAATAATAATAATCCGTATTAAACTGCATTATAATATTGCTATCAGAATGCATAGAATTAAAAGTGTAGAAACGTTTTTGTGTTTACATCTGATCACAGAATTTAGTTACATATTAAATTATTTTTTTGCGTGTAAAACAAATTGCTAAATTAAATTGTTTCAATTGTTCGAAAAAATTGAGAAATTTTAATATAGTTATTCTAATATATATATAT
>QKQZ01055325.1:0-20498 GCA_003595255.1 Solenopsis fugax | reverse complement strand
TACATATTTTTTATATTGTTTTTTTATATTACATATTTTTTAAATTGTTGACATATATGTTTTATTTTACTAATTATAAAAGATAATTGAATCAATACATTATTCTGTTTAATCAATGTCATAGATCGATTTTGGAGAATACAACAATGATAAAGCACGCGGCAGCGGTCCCGGAAACAATCCACATCATCTCGTACTTCAAGCTCTGGACAAATTTTATCCAATACGCTATCGAGCCAACATTACCGCCGATCAATTGAGGTACGACTAATCGAAATTCTCTCTAAACTCAAGAGAATAAATTTAATTAGAATTTAAATGTTATATTGTACAAATTTATAACAAATTATTTTGACTCCGTTAGGGAATTGCAAGAGAAGTTGCAGGAAAAGTGGATCGCTTTAAAAGGACGTAGCGTATTGGACTGTGTTCGTATATATCTCACATGCACCAGAAAGTGGCCTTTTTTCGGAGCTACCCTGTATCAAGCAAAGGTATAATGATGTTATTATAAATATTTTAATCATAAATAGAGACAAGATGATTGTACAATATATATAGATTATAATATTGTAATTATATATATAATATAATATTGTAATTATGTACGTGATTTGATTTTATTCTAAAATAACTTCTTTAGCTAAAACAAACTGATCCCGTGACAGTCTGGATAGCGGTTTCCGAAGATAGTGTAACGTTGCTTGAATTGCAAACGATGGCTGTCGTGTGTCGGTATAATTATGCAAACATAGTAACGTTCGGCGGTTGTTTGGATGATTTCATGCTTGTCGCTTGCCCAGATGAAGGTGCGGCCGAACAGAAACTGCTCTTTGCACTCTCTAAACCCAAAGTGCGTATAATTTTAATATCATGAAAAACTAATATAATTTAGAAAAATATTTTATTTATATCGGCATCGTAATACTTTCAGATTTTAGAGATAACGTTATTGATCGCCGACTATATGAATGCACTGGGCCATGCATTACCGGGCACTCCACAAATGAATACTCTAACACGCAATGGATCACACCGGTCTATCAAATCCACTTTGAGACCTGCGACTGGTCGGTGAAAAAGAGATTTCTGTTTTGTTAACACTAAACGTTACAAAATTATAATTATATAGAATTATTTTAAAAACTAATAAGAAAATAAAATTATTGTAAACATTGATCCAGAATAGTCATGATTAACTATTTCTTGTTTTACGAATGATACTTTTAATGATACTTTTAATCTTTCAAATTAATTAATTTCTTGATAGATAAAAAAAGCAACAAGTTAAAAATTAAAATTAATAGAATCTGTAACTATTTTTTGTCTAATAAAGCAAGTATATATTGTTAGTCAATAATTAGTTAATCCTAATATTTTAAAAACAGTGCTTAATAAATTTTATTTTTGCAGGTTCAAGCTGTCTTCCAACTCAACCTGATATATTGAAATCTACGCCAGATCACCAAAGACCTTAATAAAAAAGCTGGTTACATTAATTTTTGGAAACAATGGGAATATATTTCTTGGATGCATATAGAGATCTGATTACGATGCATATTTTCTGTTGTCCTTTGTATTATATAAAAGCAGCGTAACAGTGCAGTATTAGTATCGTACACTGCGATGTGCGGTGCATCGTCTTTTTTTCTGCGCAATCAAAACGCAGTCGCAGACACGAATCACATTTACGTTTATGTCGTATGTGCATGTAAATTAGTATCAACGCTTGTAAGAACGTATCTGTGTAAATAACTTAACAATGAGCGCAAGAGTTAGCCACGAATAATCTTGCTGGTAGTTTAAGGATCGGCTGAAATCGAATCGAATCGATATGTAACACTGCCTAATTAACGTGTGCGATTACACATCGAATAATTTCATCCCGCGGCTGAGACTTTTGCTACGTATTTATATATCAAAAACACAAAATAGAAACGAAGAAGAACGCGTAAAGTATTGCGTAATAGTGATGTATTCACCGTATCGTGTATATATTAATCAAAGTTATTAAATGTTTAGGAGTATATCGAAAGACATACAGCGATGCGTTCTTTCCCAATTTTGTCGAGTGAATACCTCCGAGTCTGCATGAATGTTATCGCTATGTAATATATGATATAATTCGTAACGTAATTCTTTCTAATTATATCAGTTTTTGTTGTTTATTTTTATCGGATAAAAATCAATTTCACTTAAATTTATTATATTAAAATAAATTAATTTTTGTTATAGGTTTTAAATTTAATTGAAATTGAAAGTTTAGATTTAATACATCTGAGTCATGTGGGAGAATTTTAATTTAATCGAAAAATTGTATATTTCATAATTTGTGAATTTATTGGAGTTTAAATTCGATCTTGTGATATATTTGGGCAAAAAAGAAAAATCTAAATCAAGAGAGAGAAGACGAAGATAATTTTATTTCAACAGGCACATATTACAGTATAGTAAATGAACCTAGTAAACGGAACATCATATTCCGTTTATTGACAAGAAAAGAGACTGACTATTTTTCTTTTTTCTTATCTTCGGACATCTATTTGCTTTTATGTGAGGCTACTCGCGAAATCGATCAATAAACAAAGAAAAATCCAATATACTCATATTAACTTTGATAACAGCTAGTCTCGTATCTGATATTTATTTAATGTATAAGCAATTACACATGGTCTCTTTCTTTTTTTTTACACGACCAAGTAGATGTAATTGGGAACGTAATTTACTATTTAATATAATTAACGTTGCGTTCCTGCGCGTAATACGTGTGCAACACTGTGTATTAAAACATACGTAACGATTACAGCGTTGTCTATATATACATAGAAAGTGAGAGAACGAGAGAGTGAGCGAGAGAAAGAGAAGTTTTGTACTCGCGTTCGACGTGTCCTACGTAACTAGTAAACGTCTTCCTTCTAGCAGTTACAAATTATGAGCTGAAAGTAGGGCTTTCGTGCAATATGTACAAGACTTCTACGGTTTTGTAATTTTCGAGACTACTACGCGTCTGTGTCCTGAACGAAATAGCGGATTTCGATTTTCAAAGTGTCTGGAAGATGTGTGAAAAATCTTGCAGATGTCTTCGCGATTTCCTTTCAATATCTGGAAATGTGGACGGACTAAGGCGCGGCGCGTATACTCGGCTTCATTTAGCACATTATGAATGTTTGTACGAATAATTCGAACCTCAAACTATTGAGAGCAGTACAAAGATATGCAAGAATGACATTTTGTCCTTAATTTTTTATATAATATATCGAATGCTATCGCGTGGGTGATTAGCACCTATGTGTGTATCGTGACGTAGTTGCGGGAATCGTACGCGTATTACACTCACTTATTCGTGTAAATATGAGAACGGACTTGCGTTTCTAAAAAGTTAGTAGAATCAAAATAGGCAGCTAGCAATTTACACAATTGAGCTCTATCTGGATCGCATTCTACCGCGAGCCTATCTCACATCTTACATTTATATTTATTATTTATTCGTATGCAAACAAAAGGTACGAGCGAGACAAGTGAAAAACATTGTGTACTATTGTACAGAAGAGCAAATAAACTGCACATTAATACAATTTTACAGACATCAGTAGCTCAAACTATTTTTTTTATCTTACTTGAAGAAGAGACAGAGTATGCTGATAAAAAGAGAACCGTAAAGACATCCAGGAAATTTATGATTTAAAGAAGTCGCTATAAATAAGTCATTCTAAATTTTAGATATTTATTTTTTACATATATGTTAATTATATAATAATTTGTACGGATGATTTGTGTATAAGTTAGTTTTCAGGTTTTGCTAATGCAAGGAGAAATTTGATGCTTCAGTCCACCTCTTCCGGTCTCACAGGATGTGTCAATGGAATCATAGATTTCTTTTTCACATCTTTCGACAAGGCTTTCCTCATATCTATAAATAAGACATCTATTGCACATCTCGTGTATATGTGTGTGTGTGTGTGCGTGTGCGTGTGCGTGTGCGTGTGTGTGTGTATATATATATAAAGATTTATTGTTTTAGATTTCTCTCTAGGAAGGAAACTTTACCATATGCATCTTCGTCTGGATCTCCATTATAATATTCTAATACTGTTCTATACACGATGTATCCCAATTGTTGGTACATTGTAATAGCTACCTTGTTGCTCACCCTGACAAAAAGGTCTACGAAGTACGCCTGTTTCCTAATTTAAATAAAAATATAACAATAAATAGTATTGATAAATTAATCACAGTTAGGCCCAGTGCACAATAGAGAAATATTAGATATTAGGAATTAAAATTTTAGAATCATAGTTTTCTTAATGAATATTAAACGTAACACAATGGATATGAATAAGACGTAAGACATAAGTGTGTTGTATAAGATACAATATAGCTTGTTATTTACTATTGTGTCTCCATGTGAGAATGACGGACTCGTAAGTGACAGGTCACGAGTTCAAAACCACACATTCCTATATACATTGTATATACGAATTTTTAACAGGAATCAGAAAAACTTTAAATTAAGATGATATAAGCAGTGATAATCTTATCTGCTTCTAAAATTACTATTACTAAATAAAATTACTAAACTACTACTACTATTACTAATTACAGTTAAGTAATAAATTACGGCTTACTTTTCTGACACGTCTTCGAGATATTTCATCAGCATTGCAGCAAGACCCAGCCTTCTGTAATCGGGAGAAACTGTGAGAGCTGTTACGTGACCATGCCAATTTTCTCCATGACCTTCAGCCTTTCCCATGACTGTGATGGTTTTACATAATAATAATAATATTGATTTTAATTAATGAAAACTTGCGCTTTATTTGCAAGAATATATTAGAATCAAATATAGAACTTACTGTAACCCATAATTTCACCACTTGGTGATTCTGCCACTTGAATGTATTCCGGCCAATGTGAAAGGTAATGCATATAAAATGAGAGCCCGTACTAAGTAGAAATGTAGAAAATGAAGGAAAATATCTTGAAAAATGTATTCAATGTCTCAAAATTATTTCAATAAAAAATTTATTTTGAAATCATTTCAGTCAATTTTATTCAAAATTATTTTATTCATGATAAAGCCTCCTTTCAAGAATGGAGCAGTGTCTAACAGATCGAGACTAAAGTGTTTTTACGTGAGTTACATTTTATTGAAATAATCTTGAGATATGGAACATACTGATAGATTATTTCAATAAAATGTGACTTGTAATATAAAAACACTTTTTTAGTTTCTATCAACCCATTAGACAATACTTAATTCTCGGAATAAAGCTTTACTAAAAATGGATAAAATTTAATAATTTAAAATAAAATAAATAAAATTATTTTAAAATAATCTGAGATTTATTATTTTGTTTTATCAAATTCTATATTTGTTAATAACATTATCATCGATAATAAATTTTTGATTAAATAAAATAAAGGATACTGTTTCTGTGAGTGGATCCAAATTCCTGAAAATAACAAATATAATCGTAACAATCTGCAATAATAAATAATTATCGCTCAACTGGTTTTTAGGTTAGGAGAAGAAAACGTGTCTAAAAATTACTTACACGTTGTTGAATTTGAATAAATCGTTGCACGTGAAGGGCCTAAGTGTCGTCATTTTTAAAAGTTATAGAGGAACTAATTATTTTTATTCACTTGTCGATAGAATTGTCGCAAGAACGAATCAGAATGAGAACGATCGTTCAACAACAAAACAGCATATGCTTGCATATGCTATACTTTCACACATCACAACCTCCAGTTAATTTAACAGTTGATTTTTCTATTGGAATTGACCAATCGCATTTGTCGTTAAATAGAATTGACCAGAAATAGCCAATCACGATTGACACTTAACCAATCGGTTAAGTTTACCGGAAGTTGTGAAACTAGCCTTACATCAGCTATCCATTTAAATGCATAAACTTTCGTGTATTGTATGATACAAGATTATTTTAATAATTAAAATATATTATAATTAAAATCTTCAAAAAACCATCAATAATTTAAATGAATTTAATAAAATTACTTATTAGATTAAGAGATAGCAAGAATTTGAATACATGTCTTAGAATATTCTTGAAAAATTATTTGTCAAAATTATTAAAAGAATATATTCTAATAGAAGATAGCGATAATTGAAATGCGCTAAAAAATTATTATCAGGAGAATATATTTGAATATATTAATATTCAAATAGCAAGAATTAAAATACACGATTTACAAGTTTCAAAAAATTGTAAAAATTATTGAAATAATTCTGATAGTAAAGGAAGCGGGAATTGGAATATGCACCTCTCTTTCAAGACTTTTAATAATTTGTCAAAAATTAGAAAAATATATTCTGATAAAAGATAATCTGAATCAAAATTCCATAAATTAAAACTTTGGTTCAAATACATATATTCAAACACCCTATAAGCGTTACAATATTATTTAATATTAAATAATATTCCTGCAATATTATTTTAATATTATTTTAATTTTTATTAATATTCATATAATATTCTAAGAATATTATAGTGCTTATAGGACAGCTTCATTTCTTTTAAATACGATATTATCTAATGATGCTATTTCTGTAGGATAGGAATAAGTAACAAATGCTTGTTTGTTTAGAAAAAGTTTGTAATATATGTTCTCGTTTCATTATGTCTGTCAAATACAATAATTACAATATATAAATGAAAACGCTTGGCTTCTTACTTTTACGTGTTATTTACATCGTTATACGAGATTGAAAACGTGAATTGTATGTATTTCAGAATGCGACTGAAAACAATTTTATAAGAAAAAAATTTATTTACTTTAGAGAAAAAAGCTTTACTGAGTTAAATCTCAGTATGCTGCTACTTCTCCTTGCGCTGCAATGTTAAACTATCATGCATGCTTGTTACCACAGCTTCTATCAGTTCCGGTATCACCACGCCATTAACGTCAATGAAATTTGCAACGGATTTGATCACACTTGTCTCATTAAAGATTCCCATTGGGGTTGCACTTCTAATCGACAGCACCAAATTGTACTTGTCATCATATTTCTTTAAATAGGAACTTGCCTCCCAAATTATGTCGGGATTAAAACCTGCTGGATCTCTGAAAGTGGGAGAAATGGCATCTTTATACAATTCTACAAATCTATATTTCTATTGTACATCGAGTATTAGATATGATTGTTTGATTCTCTCTCTTGTAAAAGAATGAGTTTAATCCTGGAATGCACTACTCATATTTTTCTTACATTAATATTATTTTGAAAATTCACTCATAAAATTAAGAATTTTCTTTTAAATTAATAAGAATGTTTTGCACACTTTTTTTCTACTTTATAAGCTGCAACATTTATAATGTAAACAAAATCTTATTAAATGTTATTTTAAGTTATCCAAATTTTAATAACAAAATCTGTATTAAACTTGAATTAGCACTTGAAAATTCACTTACAATAACACTCCAGGATTAAACAAGCTTAAATAAAAGCATTAAATAAAGATGAAACTAAGAAAAACATTTTATATAAATTGTAGGTCAAACATATAAATTCACCTTTGAATTGCAACTACAAATATGCCTTTCTCTTTGTACGTTGTATATAAAGTCAAGAGACCCATTAGAAGGAAATAGAAAGAGACGCAGGCTATTAAAACAGGCTTGGAGGCAGGGAATGGATATAAGTAATCACACAATAATGCTACAATAGCTATTGTAACAGTGATTCCACAGAGGAACAGTCTTCCGTCGAGAAGAGAAAAATTTTCTATGTAGTTATATTTTTTCGTAAGTACATCCTTAACTGCGTCGTCCAAGGCATTTTTCACGGCTGAGCCGTCCCACTTATTGATTTTTATAACCTGCAGGGTAAACTCCATTAATTTTGTTTTGATAAAGGAAAGTATATTTTATATGAAAATAAATTACAAAATATTATAAATTATATAATTCTATACATATTATAAGTTGTATAATTATGGATTTTTGAGAATGAGCCAAGAATTCGAGAATTAATAGGATAAACAATTAATGTTTATTATTCTAATTTGGTAAATGGAAANAAACAATTAATGTTTATTATTCTAATTTGGTAAATGGAAAAAACAAACAAAATGTTTCAATTTTTACTTCATCCTCAGCCATACAAAAATAAGTTTGATTTATAATAATATAATAAACAAAAAATAGAATATTTTATAACATAATAAACATAAAATAGAATATTTTATAACATAATAAACATAAAATAAAAATATATAAATTTAATATAATACACACAAAAATTTGTGAACCATGAAAATTTAAGGAGGTAGATCGATACTAGGTAGATTTCAATAAAAAAGTGACTTATATTATTGAAAACATAACAACTGTTGAAATTTTAGCATGTATTTAGATTCCATGAGATTTTACTTATGTAAAATTATATTAATAAAATGTTTTTGATAATCGTTAGTAAGATTTTATATACTGTTTATACATATTCTTAATTTTGCTGTTAAAAATGTTATGCCTGTACAATTAAACAGTTAATATGTGCCATTTAAATGCTTATCGCATATCAACACATATTTCAATGCTCACATTGAAATCTAGAATCTTATCACAGCTAAATTTTTAATTAATGTTTTTATTAACAATTTCTTATGTTGCCAAATTTTCCATTATATTTTTTTAGTTCATCAAAAATCATCTTTAGTTCATAAGCGTACTTTCATCAGCTTTTTACTTATATTTGAAAAAAACTACATAATAAATGGAGTTCAATTTTTGCGAGGACATGCAAAAAAGTTCTACTTTCACATTTTTATGTATATTGAAGTATTTTAAAAAGTAACATAATGCGATCTAATAATCATTCAATGCATCTGTCATAAAATGTCATACATAAAATTAAAACTTTTATTTTCTTAAAAACTACACGGTCAATCGGTTTGAAATTTTAATATTAGTTAAATAATATTTCATACAATTTTTAAACATTACAGATTGAAGCATTGTAATTTTTCGATTGTACCTCCTTAAAATACACTATAAAAAAATAATGCTAAGAAGAGACCCGTTAGAATATGATCTTAGCTATCTATAGGAATACCATACGTGGCAACACATACGACCTTATATTATAAAGCCGAGTATCGCGGCGACTCGGTGACAATTATTTTCATTGCACCGTCCGCGAAATGACATTTCGATGACAGATCAGAATGATTTCAGTTACAATTCAGAAACATACGGAATTCTCTGCTGCACCCATAGTGACCATAACCTCTCGAGAAAATACACGTCGTGTCTCCTCGAAATTCACGTCAGACGAATGATCGAGTTTACTCCACTTTCGTCGTCAATCGCTTTCCTAACTGATCCTAACCTCAAAGTTTCCAGACAGCGACACGTTCGTAGAATTTTAGGTCGGTGTTTCAATTATCCTGCGCGAAGTTGTAAGCAAATGTCGATTGGCTGGTGAATCAAGTGTTTTTTTAGGAACTTCGCGTGTTTCCTATTCAATAGCCTATCACATATTACGAATAATAATAATAATAATAATATAATTCTCATGACAACTCGCCTTTATGTCGTACAAATCCTGGTAAAAAAAATTCTACAAACTACACAAATTTTAAAAAATGCTATAAAAATCTACATGAAATCGTTAGAATTAAAAAATTCTAAAATTTTTAATTTAGAATTAGAGAAAATAACAAAAAGAATTGCAATTTTGCAGCAATACTGTGTATATGATATAACATAAGTACATATACTTATTTATAAAGAATTTGTATAATAAAAAATCAAATTTAATAATATATTATTCAAATTTATGTTAACAATCACAAATTTCTTAATTAATAGTCAATAACGTCATCATTCTTCCATTACCACTGCGCTGAGATTCCTTTAGGGGTTACGAAAATTTGCCTAGTGTTGAATATCAATCTAATATATTTATTTTACACATTTTATAACATAGCATACATTTATACATAAAAAATACGCAACGCAAATACGAATGTACGTATTACAGCGTGCTGATATACCCAATATTATGTTGAAAAAATTTTTCTTTAAAAAATTTCACAAGGGCAATCCTTTTAATAAACGTATTGTTTCGCCAGCGCCCTCAAAAATTTGGCTTTACGAATATTAGCCGCTTCTCTTTGGATCTCCTCGTTATTGTTTGAGTTTAATTCTAGTAAACCGATGACTTTGATCTGCAAAGTGAAATTTTAGTAAAGAACAAAAGTTAAGAGATCTGTACATACATGGATTAGCGTAATGTTAGCGCGCGCGTGTGTGCGTGTGATCATACAATTATTTAACTGATTGTCAAGTTTAATAAATGTAGTGTATTATTTTAATATTTTATCTTTTTCAGTACCTTAAGGGCCTGCGCACAATAGAGGAATATAAAATATTAGGAATAAGAATTAAAATTTTAGTATCAATTTTCCCAATGAATATTAAATGTAACGTACAATGGATACGAATAAAACGTAAGACATAAATATGCCGTACAAGATACAACACAACTTATTATTTATCTATAGTATTCATTGAGGAAACTGATCCTAAAATTTTAATTCTTATTCCTAATATCTAATATTTCTCTATTGTGCGCAGGCCCTAATGTAATGTTTTAATGTTTTAAGTATTTAATAAAATCATTTTTATTATACAAATCGAGTAAATAAAACCGTATTTGAGTGACATAGCAGTCAAAATATTAAAATAATTACATTGGTCGACAGAAAAATTTTGATCAAAAAAACTCTAATCTATAGAGATTTTTGGTTTTTAATGTGCTAAATCCGCATCCATAAATAAAAATATCTTATTCAGTTTTTGAGAAAAATGAGATTACTAAAAAAATTGCTAAAAAAAGTATTTTTAATCTTATTTTTTTCAAAAATCTGATAGAATATTTATGGATTTAGATTCAGCATATAGAAAACGCTTATTCGGATTAGAGTTACTTGATCAAATTTTTTTGTCGACCAGTATTGATTGTAATTATGTTACTGTTATTAAATTATTCAACAGTCAGTTGACTCAATTTAGTTATTTACCGCGAGCTGCTTTCTGTGATGCTCCCCGCGCTTCGTGTGCAATTGTATGAGATACTCGAGTATTGTTGTGTCCCAAATACAATGATAATATGCATCCATGGCATCAGCTGGAGCACAGCTCTTTTGATCGCTAGCTGCCATTTTAAATGCCAAAGAATAATCTACTTCCTCCAAAAATTGACATAGCACAGTCGCCTGAGTGTAACATTGTAAATGAGCGCAACACTTGATCATCCTTCTATAAACAAGATCATCTATCTGTGTACGTGGTGTGGGTTGACTAAACAAATCGCTGGCTATCATGATTGCCTCCAAATAGTATTTCATTGCACTTTCATAATATATTAGAACTAAAAAAACAATATTATTTGTATAATAGTATAATAATATAAAAATATTGATATAAGTATAAGTATACAAAAATAAGTCTAAATGTAGATATGTATAGTAATATTTGATATAATTACTGAACCGCTACGCGATCATCAGTAAATAACTATTCAAGAAAAATATTAAAATATTAATTGATATATTTTAGACATAATGTTCAAAGAGATTTGATTAAAATATCATTTTTTCCTTGAATATGTAATTATACTTGTATGTTTTTATTTCTTCATTGACTGATGCAGTGACCTTATTTATATTGTGTGTGCGTGTGTGTGTGTGACAAGACAAAGCATACCAAAATTAAGATCGCCCATTAGCCTCAACCAAGGCACATTGGTGGGATAATATTTTAGAGCTTGTGTCAGCAGTTGGAATAACAGTTCTCCAATATGTCTGATGTTATACGAATTTGCACTGTAAACATTAATTTTTATTAGTACCACTAGGACATTAAATATACTGCATTCAAAATACATTAATAATATTAAATACTCAAATTGAAATTGTTGATGTAACATAAAAATATATAACATGTATTATACAAGTTTTATTTTAAAAAATATTGTAAATATGTAATGATGCAATATTGCAATACATACTTAGGTACTCCGGCAGGCCAAAGAGATAGGTACTGTGTATGCAATTCCAGACTAGACTCATCCCGCAAGACATTGCGCAAACGAGCTAATAACGATATCACTACTGTAAGGACCATAGGTTCCCGTAGTCGAGTAAGCGTAAGGGCAATGCTAGCGGCAACATCTTTTGAAGTGTTAGAGTTTCCACTGCTACTACTGCTGCGTTTTTGCGACTGATCCCTGGTGGGGCCGAATGCTGTTAAAACTAAAAGAGCACACGATTTTACTTGACAGAACTTATTTTAGCGGCAATTTTTTATTTTTTTTTTTAGTATAAAACAATTAAACTATTTGCAAAACACGCAGTTGAAGAAAAATTATTCTTTTTATCTGAAAACATTATAAATTTAACACAAAGTTTTATAAAGTTTGAAATATCTTATAAAAACAATTCAATATATGACTTTTATAAAAATGCATACTCATATCCCATGCATCCCGCGGAAACTTGCGGGTTCCTTTGTACTTGACAATGTCTTGGCAAACGCTACTAATGGCAGCCGCAAATTCAGTATAACTCCAGCGTTTTTCCAAACTAGTAAGATAATCCCATTCGGCCATATTTAAAAGGAAGACTGTACAGTATTCTATTACTTCTTGTCGCGGAATCAGCTGATCGGACGCTTGTAATGCACCAAGGCACTGTTTACTCCGTACAATCATACTTTGCACATCACCTGAAAAACGATATTGTACTTGCAACATATTTAACTATTTCAAGTCTGCTGTTTTTAACCAGCGTTTTTAATTCTTTATACACATATGTGTTCGGAATGTTTACTACTTAGTTAAATGGCTTAAATTTGGTACAAGAAGAAATTCTCTGAGAATTTCCGAATTTTCCAGGAATTTTATTCAAAATTCCAAGTTAGAGAACTTTTTTAATGCACTTTTGAAATAAATTTATTTTATTATACGCATTTTTTAATATTCCTTAATCATAAAGAAATTTTTTGTTAGAGAGAGATAGAATTTAAATTTAAAATTCCAAATATTTCCCTGTACTGATAAAAGTACCGAGTACTAATAAAATCGTACGAAAATCCATGATTTTCAAGGGTAAAAAAGAAATTCTCTGAAAAAAAACCCATCTTTTCCTGATTTTTTTTCCGAAAATAAATATCTTGTATCGTACGTACAAATGGTTGTAACCGGCCAAGCTTGGAAACACTTCCATATTTCAACAAGCAAACATTCCCAGTTCACTAATTTGCACAGCTTGAAGACCAACGAGCCTCCGCTCTTCATATGTTCCTGCAGTTCTTTATCCAATGATTTGAGAAGCTCGATGGCACCGTCGAAATTTTTGGAGGTGACCAATTCTCGACTCTTCGCAAGTAAGACGTATGAATAATCCTGGATAAAGCCCCTGGGAAGTGACATTACTACGCTCTGTAATGGAATAGGTAACTCCCAGCAGTCATTTACATGATACAACGGTTTCATTCGATGTTTTCCGTCCAGCTGGATCAACGTTTCGCGGATTACATGAGAATCATATGATTCTATCAACTTTTGTTCCAGTTCAAATACTTCGATCCTGGCATTTTCTATAAATTTCAACAACAAAAAAGAAACATTTTAGTCGTGTAGGGCAGTGAAATAAAATCTTAATATTTAACGTGATATTTTCTTTCTCTCGTAACAGCTTATACTTACGTATATATGGTATAGATGGGATACCCCAGTCATTATGTAGCAACAAGTCTGGTAATTCTATTTCGTCGGAAATAGCTGCTTGCTGAATGATGATGATTTCTGCCTCATCGAATAATGACGCATACGAAGAATTGTTACATATCTTCGAAGCAAGTCCGTCTATATTAGCAGTGTTTACAAGGTAAAGAAAATAACGTGAAATTCGTTTTTTATCTACAGCCGTCGCTTTCTCAAGGACATTATCTAAAGCCTAGCACATAGCAAAATGATTAACAATTAATTTGTTGCTCAATAACAGCTTAGGAAAATTATCAAAAATTATATGAATGATTAATATTAATTTAATGCATACTAAAAAAAAATTTTTTAAATTATTTTACAGAAAGAAGAAAAAACTGAATAACAGAATAAGAACCATAAATTTTTATTTTAATTAATATAAAAGTTAAAAGAAAAGATTTTATCAATGACAAGAAAACTTGGTTGAGAAAAAAAATACTCGAAAATGTGAATATAAATTATTTTACCCAGAATAAGACATCTAGACCCTTTGCACCAGCTGCCTTAATTTCAGTCACATAATCACCCAGGATTATGTTGTCGTCAAGAATCTTTCTAATCAGGTTCAAGCACTCTATCTGCAGCAAAAGATCCCGGGCAACCACGAATTTCCTGTTTACTAATCCACCCTGTACGTCCAGCTCCAAATTATCTCTATAAACCTGTGGTATCTCCCTGAAAATATTATCTGCTTGCAAAATCTGCAATATATTCTGCAGATTTTGCGTGTGTGTAAATATATATTATTCGAAAGTACACATATGTAAGATAAATGCATAAAAGTATACCTACAGTGTATTGATCCTTAATAGAGGTGTGTAAACGCTGTGTAAGACTAGATGTAACTTCTTCCAATGGCACCTCGCACGCCAAACAACAGCCATCTAAAAATTCCTTTTGCACTTTACAATAAGATAATTTTTCTGCCGAGTTAAAATTACTGTACAACTCTTTCGCTTGTTTAATATGGCGTTTAGCCTCCTGATACTCCTCCCTCAACAAATGAAACATCGCGAGATCATAATGTATCTAAAAAGCAAATCAATACTCCATTATACTTTTACAATTCTTTTGAATACATTTACATAATATCCAACTTAAAAATTTCGCACCTGACATTTAAACTCATCTATGTTCACAAGGTACATATTTTCCCAATTTTGCTTGATTTCAGTACTATCCTCGGTCAGCATTTGAAAAGTATCGAAAGACAGAACCTTTGGCTTTATATCAGTCATTTGTAAGATATTGTTTAGGGCACTTACACTGCTTGGTATGTGCGCTTCTAACTTCCTAATAATATCATCTACTATATTAGGAGGTACATATGTCGATTCCTGAGTACCTGGTCTGTAATAAGATCATAAAATTAAGAAAAATAATTCAAAGGCTCAAACATTTAAAAAGCAAGATTGTTTCAGTTACAGCTCATAGTAAATTAAAATCATTTCTGAATATCACAATATTTAACTTGCATTATAGTAATAAAATTACACACATGTGAAGTAACTGTTGTTTTGGCTGTTTATTGCTGAGAGCTCTACAAATAATTGTTCTTAGGTGCCATCTGTGATATAAAACCAATGTGAACAAAAGCTGGTCAGAAGTGGTTTCCATAAAAAATTCTGGAATTGTTGGAATCTCTATCATGACGTCTGTAGTGATATAAAATAGATCTTGTAATAACGTCAACTGTATTGGTAAAGGCAGCTTCTTCTCTAGCACATCCAAGTCCCATTTGAGATAAGCTGCTACTTTTAGAGACAGTATCTTTAATGCTAAGTTTCTGTGAGACCACTTGCTTGTGCCATTGGGTTTTACATCGTTCACTTCTGCATCAATCGCTTTAGGCTCAGCTTCTTTTTGATCAGAATTAATTGTCATAAATTTTATTATCAGGTCTGTGGGTGATGGATCTGAAAATCACCATGTATATAAAAACTTTATTTAATATATTATTTATTCGACGTTCGATAAATAAATTGTTAATGTTTTATTAAATATGAAGTACACATTATAATATTGGAAAAAATCTATTTATATTTCTTTATATTAGAAATATTTCAGAAATAATATTTGAAAAATATTTAAATATAATTAGAAATATTTTTAATATTTTTCAAATATTATTTCTAAAATATTTCGATTTGGTTAGCGTCTCAATGTGCTACTACAACTATTTACCTGGAAAAGGTTTTGACAAGTGCTTCTGTAGCAACGAGGGATTTAATAAGAATTCAAACCACAGTATTGTGTCCGGCGAAATCGGCACGGTGCCCGGTCTAAGCAGATCCACATCCATAACGATAATATCATTAATATATCGACAAAAACATTAATGTGCTTTAAATATTCGTGAGATACCGTGTAAACATCATATCATAAACATAACGTCAAAAATTAAAGCATGAAGAACAAAGATGAACAAAGATTGCATACTCCATCTTTTCTCTTGTAATACATGATCGTAGTAATGGATTTTAACACAACCTCATCCAATCAAAACTTAAAATAGAGCATGTGATGTTATTAACCTAACTCGGGCCGGTATTCATAGTCCGTTCTTATATTTAAGATCGTCTTAAGTACCATCTTAAGATGCCATCAACCAATCAGAGAGCCATATCAGCATCTTAAGACATTACTTAAGATGATTTTGAAATAAGAATCGACTATGAATACCGACCTCGGATTGGGTTAAAACCCACTCGAAAGTGCTTTAATATCCAATTGGCGTTTAATATTTTGGTGGGAGGGGACAATCATAGGGATTTCTCAACTGACATATGTTGGCCTAATTGGATCGATGGCAACATTTGTTCGTGATCGTTCTCGGAACGATTTAAATCACCTCGGTTAATTCACCGAGAGACTCGCAAGGTGAGGAAATAATGCAGTCTTTCGGTGATGACACTTTACTCGCTTGTATAGATGTCGAAAAGAGGCATCGAATCGTGCAAGAACAGGCCGAGAATAAAATTCCTTTGCAGGAGAAAAACATTAGTGATTTGGATAAATATTTCATTTCTAACTCGAAACTTTTGGAATTCACGAATAAGGAGAATGATGTGGATAAACTGTCTGATTCCGGCGCGAAAAAGACAGGAGCGGAGAACGCGTCTGACATAGTGAAATATTTCGAGGACAGCATTATATTTCCCAAGGTAAACAGCAGAAGGAATTTATCCTCGGCCTCCAGTTCAAGAGGAAACCGGCTCCTGCCGTTCCAAAGAAATCGGAGCACTCGTAAAACAAACAATGAGAATGTTGATACTGATTTGAAGGAGAAACATCGTTTCGACCCAGCTGACAATCTAAAGAGGCGCGGTGGATCTGGTACTCGAAATTTTCGTAAATATAGGTCTCCTGCTAATACACAACAAGATGCAACAAGTAGCAACAATGTCAGAACGTTGTCAGCCGTTAATTCTACATATGATAGAGAAAATTCGAAATTCGTTATTTCGTCTCCACCTCTGTGCACTCAGGATCGTTGTAAATTGGCAGAGTGGGGTTTGCCACCAAATATTCTACAGGTATAATGTGTTATAATATGCTTAAAAATATTTATATATGTATCAAAACATGTACATTAGTGTACTAAAAGAATTTAGAACATTTCTTAAATTTTAAATTTAGTATTTTTATAATATATAATGAAGATAAATATTTATTGAATACTTAGTGAAATATATGTTATAATTAATAAAAAAAATCTTAAACAATAGATAAATATTTACTATTCATATATATTTTTAATATTTAAGTTGCAGCAACTCTTTATTCTTTGGTGTCAAGTAATTTTGGCTGACATTAAAGAGTAATTGCCATTTATATATTTATAATTATTTCTTAATATTTTATGTTCATATAAGTGTACAATACTTCTAAGGTTTTACACTATTATAAGCATATCATATATAAATATAAGTATTCTTATATTTATACATGATATTAAGAAATTTAATGATAGTAATTTTGATTACCATTACACATTATTTTTCAGAAATATATTGCTCGTGGAGTGGAACGTATGTTTGAATGGCAAATGGAATGTCTATCAAATCACCTAGTAACGCAAGAGAAAAAGAATCTCGTATATTCTGCACCTACCTCCGCAGGAAAGACTTTCATTGCTGAAATGCTCTTAATTAAAACTGTTCTTGAAAGGAAAAAGAAAGTGATCTTTATTCTGCCGTTTGTCTCTGTTGTTAGAGAAAAAATGTATTATTTTCAAGTAAGATATATCAAAGTTATTAAAATTATTATATAAATATTTTAAATTACATGATATTTCTCATAAGCAATTGATAAAGAATGGTGTTAAGAAAAAGCTTTTTTTTTGCTGTGCTTTGGGAAAGTAAAATAAACATTATATCTATAGTTTTTGAGGTGAGGAATTTGATGGTACTAAAATTAAAATTACATCATGATGGGAACACATAGAAAATTGCATTTAAATCGGGAAAACGCGTGGTTTCACATGTTCAAAACGATAAAACGATCTTCTCCCCTCTCCCCTCTCTACATAGCAGACCACCGTGGCACGCCATGAAAACAAATGAAAACTTTCCTGGTGAAAGTTTTCCTTAGAATTTTTCATATAATTTTTCAGAATTTCTGAATAATTTTATAACTTTCTTAGATTTTTTTATACGAATTGGCATACTTTTCAGAATACTCAGAAAGTTTATCTTTTCTCAAAATTTTTCATATATGTTAATTATGAAATATCCTAAGATTTGTAAAATTTTTTATTTTTATAATTTCTGATGAAATGTTATAAAATCTAAAAAAATTTAAAGTATCTTAGAAATTATGAGATGAGAAATCTCAGAATATGTCAGAATTTACATGGATGAAAAATTTTAAAAGAAGATGTAAATTTTCTGAATATTTCTGAGTATTTCTGAAAAATTCGTATAAAAATTATGAGAAAAATTTTCACCAGAGTTTCCATTTGATATATTCGCTGTGAAATATAGCATTTTTATAAAAAAATTTTTAATGTCAAAAAATGATGTATCACACTATGTATTATCAATACATATAACGTCCTATCTCGCATATAATTGTAATTGAAACGCTACGCGATTTCCTGATTTAAACACAATTTTCAATGTGTTTCCGTTATGTGATGTAATTTTAATTAGCACCGTTGGATTCCTAAAAAACTATAAAAAATGATGTTTGTTTTATTTTCCCTGAGCATAGTAAAAGCAAGTCTTTTTGTAATACTCTTTTTTGGTATTCAGGATTTATTATCTGATATTGGAATAAGAGTGGAAGGATTTATGGGAGGAAGTGTCCCGCCCGGAGGATTCGCCGCTACCCATGTTGCGATAGCCACCATAGAAAAGGCGAATTCTCTGGTGAATCGTTTGATGGAGGAGGACGACTTGGATAGCTTAGGAGCTGTGATAATAGACGAATTGCATCTACTCGGTGATCCCAATCGTGGCTACCTCTTAGAGTTACTTCTAACAAAGTTGAAATATATGACTCTCCAGTGAGTTTGTGTTAACACAATTGAATTCCAATTTGCAGTATAAATTTGGAAATCTTATAATTTAATGTTTCAGCAACAATGACATCAATATACAATTGATAGGTATGTCAGCCACACTGCCGAACTTGACTATGTTAGCCAAATGGCTGAGTGCGGAATTATACAAGACTGAATTTCGGCCCATACCTTTGAATGAATATTGTAAGGTACATAAAAATGCATAAAATATAAAAAAATTTTTTTTTATTTATTTGAGATTAATTTGATTTGATATTTTTCTTAAGCCAATCTAAAGAAATTTTGATATTGTATTGTTTAAGATAATTTCTTGTAGATAGGAGCAAATATATATGACAACAAATTGAATTTAGTCAGAATGTTAACAGAATTACAAGAATTAAAAACAGATGTAGATAATATTTTGCAGCTTTGTATCGAAACAATAAGTGCCGGTCATAGTGTGTTGATTTTCTGTCCTACAAAGAAATGGTGTGAGAAATTGGCAGAGCAAATTGCTACAGCTGTCTTCAAGTTAGGTCTGCTTCAGTTATCTTCAAATTAGAATAAATATAAATTTATCAACACTTTCTATATTTTTCTATGATTTCATAGTTTCGCTCTTTTCTTTATCAATTATAGTAATTTTTGTTTTATTTCAAACATTAGAAAAGTGCAATTAAAAAACAAATTTTTATCTTTTAATTTATCTCAATCTGTGAACAGGTTGTGAAAATACAGAGCTTGGTGAGATGTTAAAGAAAGAAATCGATGCCACGTTAATTCATGAAACTTTAGAACAATTAAAACGCAGTCCAAGTGGGCTAGACAATATTTTAAAGAACACGATTTCGTTCGGCGTTGCATTTCATCATGCTGGACTCACGATGGACGAACGCGATATCATTGAAGGATCCTTCAGGTAATAATCATGCCTTTATTTAGCTGAATAATTTTTTGTTTCGTACATTTTTAAACTGATATTGCTATTCTAGAACGGGATCCCTGAGGATTCTTATAGCAACGTCGACATTAAGTAGCGGAGTGAATTTACCTGCCCGAAGAGTAATTATAAGATCACCTTTATTTGGTGGCAGTCCGTTGAACACTTTAACTTACAAACAAATGATAGGACGTGCTGGTCGAATGGGGAAAGACAGCGCAGGTAAGAAATATTAGAATGTATAATGAAAGAAT
>QKQZ01055324.1:0-12685 GCA_003595255.1 Solenopsis fugax | reverse complement strand
TAGATATATAATTATATATAATTATATGTAAATGAATATATAATTATGTATATTATTATACAGAAGTTTTAATATATATGGACATATTTGGTATATAATTATATATGATTATATATGAAACATTTTGTCTCCGGTAAACATTGCAGTTTATTAATTTACTGATAAAAATATAATCTTCATAGATAATTAAAGAAGTAAAAACCTAGTTCATACATTCATGACTTTTGGAAAAACAGATGACATAACTTTACAAAACACGATGGCCTCCAACAATCATATTAGACATTCTATTCTTTTTGCATTTCAATTAAAGAAAAATGCTGCCGTGGAAATGATTTGTTCTGCTTTGGGCGAAGGTGCAGTGACGCGTAAGGCATATGAAAAATAGTATCTGCTGAAAAATTGAATGCCAAAAAGGTCTTACTGTGTATTTGCGAAATAAATATAAAAGAAGTGTACTATGAGTTGCTAGAATTTGGTCAGACTATCAATTCAGAGCGTTACCAGCAGCAACTCATCCGTTCGAGTAACAAACTTAAAAAAAAAATCGTTTATTGGACGTGGAAAGAAGTAAAGTCATTTTACAGCACGACAACATTCGACCACATGTCGCAAAAGGGAAAAAAGACGTCATTTATTCATTGAGTTGGGAAATTCTCCCGTACGGTTTAGTTTCCGGACCTAGCCCCATCGGATTATCACCTGTTCCGACAGCTCCAACATTTCACTGATACGTATTTTAAAACGTTAGAAGAGATGCGTAAAATACCGATGACTTTATTGCATCAGAACCGCCATTGTTTTTTCGAGAGGGAATTCGACAGTTGCCTGAAAGATGAAACAGTCATCGAAAATAATGGCGAATATTTCGATGATTGATAATACTACTACAATAAAAGGTAAATTTATTCAAAAAAAGGCATCGAATTAATTTCTACACCTAATATTTTGGTTGGAAAAATTTTTTAAATTACGGCAATTACTGAGCATTTTCACAAATAACTTCACGTGACTCATCTCATCCATCACGGTAGATTCGTGCGTATATGAAATACGAAACTCTATATATAATTATTTATAATCTTGAGGAATCAAGAAATGTCCACGCGTCTACAAATATTTATACGTAAAATCTTAATAGTCTTTATTTTCACAATGCCTTTAAAATATTTCTGCAATATTATTAAAGTCACATTGCATATGTATATTTTAACCAGCGTTGTGCTTAGAAAACTTAAAATTTTCTGGATTAAGATAAGATAAATTATATAAAAATGTATCTTAGATAAGGTAAAGATGATTTAATTTTAATTTATCTAGATAAATGATAATATTACATATGATAATCTAGATAATTTTTAGATAATATTGCTATTGAGCAAAATAATTTAGGATATGAGAATAATATGTTAATATTTTTATTTCTAAAACTTTATTTCTTAAAAATAAAAGTTCTTAAAGTAATTTAATCTGACAAAAAAATATTCCTCTTTAGAGTTGAATCAAAGTTGAAAAATAGAAAGAATATGTAACTCACATTTATACAGTGATTGATAATATTCCTTGTAAAAGTTTTCGAATTTATAGTTTTAGAGTTTTATATTACACTACTGATCTAGGTAATTTGAGCCGTGTTCCGAGATACACTGTTAGAATTAAAAATCCATAGTACACGTTACGTATACTATAGATTTTCAGTACTGAAAGTGAATTTTAAAACGCATTTCTATGTTATCACTTTGAAAAATTCTCCTGTTAGACTGATTGGAAACTTGGAGGTTGAGGAAGAACAATACTTCATTCTTGTTAATGTTCATTATCTTAGATAATTTGAAAAGATAACACTTTCTTTTATCTAAGATAAAGCTGCAGATAACATTAAATAATCTAAATAAAATAAGATAAAGCTATTTCTTTGTCTGCATAATTATCTAAATAATTTTATTTAAATAACAGCAAATACTGAGTTTAACAATATAATTGTAAGATCCTATAACGAATAAACTCGCCAAAACAATCTATCTTTCAACGAAATCGCGACGATTGCGGGGTTTATTTTTCATGTTCGCAACGGGAAATTAATTCCAGACTTATCCCACACGTTCGAAGAAGTACCTCGCTGATACGGCGTGTGACGCGCGCGAAATAAAAAGTTTCGCATGGCACGCGAAAATTCGATTCATCTTCGACGAAATGCAAAGTTCAAGGTTCCTCGAGAGCATCGTCGGTCGTGCGAAATAATTGGTTCTCGGTCTGCCGAGCTCCGTAATCACGAGTACAGTACCTGCGCCCAGCACTTCCATGATCCTCTCCCCGTCCACCGCCATCCAAACAATAAATTTTGTATTTGTCGTAACCTCGTTTTCAAGCAGGACGTTCGGCAGCGGGCGCAATTCGCGGGAGATCGATATTTTGGGAGGGCAGATAGGGGGAGGATCATCCGAAGTACAAATGTATAAATAGATAATTCCCAAATAACGATTGTGCAGTCTCGTACGTCAAACGGCAATCGGATATACGGAAATCACTCGGCCGTATTCTGTGGCGTGTTCGTTGACATTGCATTTATGAAGTAACAGGAAAAGGGACTTGGAGGCGAAAGGGAACTCGATTATCGAGACTTAATTGCGAAGTCCAATCTACAGAAATTGCACTACACGATTCCATTTATAGCTATTTAAATTAAAATTAATCGTAAAAAAAAAAGTTATACTTTGACTCTCGGCAAACTCTTTAATAAATTGCAATGGAAGAAAAAAGTATGTTACTATCGATGGCAACGGCAAGCATTTAAAAAGGTTTTTATCGAATATCGTGTATAAGAAGATTAACGATATTATTACGTAAACAAGATAAGCATTTCTTTCATTTGCAACGAGATGGCTTATCTCGATCTAAATTCGTTTGGAGCCAACATTGTCGAGGAAATAGTTCAACATTTATCTCCTCTCAACAGAGTTATGTTTCTCATTGTATATATATATCTCTTTGCAAGCTGCGCGTTTGTATTGATACTTTTAAAAGGAAAACGCGGTTTTTTCTGCCGCGACCAAGGCAACCAATTTTCGCGGCAGCAGAGCAGCATTTCTCAGCGAAAATGTAATTTTACACGAAAAAGCGGAACTCAGGGGAGAAATCAAAGTGACGCGAGCAAGGCGATTCTTTTTTCCTCTTGTTTTTTATTTGCAGTAATATGACGCAGCAATTCGTTGCGAACTTGATAGGCACGCGAACGGATGCTTTCCGGGAAGCATTATAACGATTTTTCCTAGAAACCTATTCCTGACAAGGTGCACAGAGCACTATTAAAATCGAAATGGAACACAAAAACGTATTCGAGCTTAAAGGAGCTGGGAGATCAGGAATATCTTTTTTCGAATAATCAGTAAACCCTAATCAGTAACCTGTATAAATACCCCTCAAAACTTTATTTATTCAATTTGTTACAAGAAATCGACACTTTTTTGTAACAATTGAATAAATTGAATAAATTTATGAAAATAAATGGCGTGAGTGCTAAAGCTCGTGCCTCCAACAGATGTCATTAAGAGATTTGTATGATAGTGTCATTGATTATTATGTACCAACGTATTACACATCTATATGCAATACGTACACATATTAATCAATGGCACTACCATACAAAAGTGCAGTGTTGCGCTTAAATGACTTAAAATTATATAGATAAATAAAGATAAGATAAATTACATGTAAACGTATTTTAGATAAGAAAAAGGTGATTTAATTTTAAATTTATCTAGATGAAAGATAAAATTATATATCGTTTTATCATTAAAGAATTTTAAGATAATATCGCTGTTAAAACAGCGAATATAAAGTATAATTTAGAATATAAAATAATAAGTTCATATTTTTATTTATAAATCTTTATTTCTTAAAAACAAGATTTCTTCAAATAAATCTAACTGACACAAATGTTCCTTTCTTGATTTGGATCAATACACAAATAAAATTTATAGTTGAAAAATACAAAGGAAATATATAACACATCATAATGATACAAAGTTCCTTGTAAGTTTTCGAAAGACTTGAACTTTTAGGGCAATTTTTACATTGTGCTACTATTTTTTGATAAATGGTAACTTGGAAGTTGAAACTAAGAACAATATTTCATACTCGTTCATTAACTAAAGTTTGTAAATAATAACACTCTTTTTTAAGATAAAGTTGGAGATAATATACATACATTTTAATAATCTACATAAAAATAAAACAAAGTCATTTCTTCATCTAGATAATTTTATATATAATAGATAACGACAAACATTTGAAAAGTATTCAATGATCATTTGAGCAAAAAATTGATTGAATTAAATTAAAAAAATTGCATTTACGGCATATGCTGTATGAGTTTCGAAAGAGTGTAACAATTGGAATTGCTATGAAAAAAGAAAACAATTTATCAAGATTGTATAGTTAAAACTGTTAAGAAATGATTTGCGAAATTTAGACATGGCGATTTCTACCTCATCGACACGCTTTAGCCGACTTTCTGACATAGATGATAATATTGTGCGCAATTAATGCATGCAAAATAACAAATTTCAAAAGAAGAGATTGCTGAGAGAGTGCTGATTCAACATTGACAAATCGACCACACTTCGGTATTTAAAAAAGATTGCGTACACTTTGAAGCTCGATGTATAGATACCGGAGTTTACTAACTGAAGCGAACAAATTGAATTTCTGTAGGTGTTTCTTTGCTTGGCCGACTAAATAAATAGTTTTTGGATCAATTTGTAACTGGCGATGAAAAATAGTTTCTATATAATAATGTTCAACATAAACACATTCGGAAACTAGTAGATGAACGTGCAAAATCCATGGTAAAAACCAATTCGGGAAGATAAAATGCTTTCTGTTTGGTGGAATTGCAAAGAAGTAATTTATTTTGAACTACTCCCCGTTAAATAAACGATTAATTCTTACAAGTATTGTCAACAATTAGATTTAAAGATAGCAGAAACATCTAATTCTGATCAATTATAAAGAAGTCGTTTTTCACCACGACAACGCAATATACACTGCAGACATTGGGCAAACAGAAGGAATTGAAATGGAATATCACACGCATCGTATTCTGGCATAACATCATTGTTTTGATTGCAAAACGATTTGAATGAGAACAAATTCGCGTCTTTGGGAGTCATCAAAAATCATATTTCTTTCTTCTTCAACGCAAAACTGTTTTATGATCGAGGCATGCTATGATATGTTACAAGAACGTTGGGAAAAAATTGTAGGAAACAAAGTTAATTACATTACTGATTAATTAATAAAAAAATTTTACTTGTCAAATTACTGCTAGAGTTTATTAATAAATCGAACTTTTGCACTCACTCAATATATAGTGAGTGCAAAAAATCTAATACAAAAGTTTATTTGAATACACTTAATCGTTTAAAAGTTATTTCGTCCTTGCAGCTATAGTTTCAAAATAAAATTCTAATATTCACGATAAAAAATTTTGTCGATGATTAAGAAAGGAAAGAGAACAAAAGTAAGAAACCTTCAGTTTTTAAATTTTGATAAGCTGGTATTGAGCGTTTTCCAGCAAGAGACATGGAAGAACACAGTACAACAGTAAATCATTTTATCCTTATTTAACATTGATAAAACAACAAGGATAAAAAGATTCACTGTGTTAACTGTACCACTTGCTGGAAAATGCCCAGTGTAGACATTAACATCTTAAAGACCATTACACATAAAAAAGTTTTAGTCGTAACTGTAAGGCCGTACAGTAAAATTTGAAATAGTATTGTCAAACGTGAATACAAAATCTGATGCCATCTATTTTATAAAAGAACAACGTATATGATAATCTAACCTTATAATAGCCAATGAGAGATGAGTTCTTTTGAACAAGTTAAAGCTTTCTTACATATAGCATTTATCCACATAGCACATACCTTCTAAAGACATCCCTACATCCCAAGGACGCCTTTGGGACGTCCTTTAGATAAAGTGTGCTGTGTGGGTTCTTAGTATCTTCTCTTTCAGCGATAAATTTCGTTTTGATGTTTAAAGATGTCTATATAGGTTATATGACAGATTAAACATAATGATTGAACATAGACGTTAACTGTAATCCTTCGACATCTTGGGATTATGATTACAGCCTCTTGTGATTATGTTTAAGCTGTCACCAGCTGTCACATAACCTAACCATCCTTAAAAACAAAATTTATCGTTGAAAGAGAGATGTAAAGATGTTAGAATATCATATACACTATTCTCTTAAAATAAATAACATAAGAGTTCATATCCACGTTTGACAATAATACCATTTCAAATTTTACAACTACGTCCTTACGATTACGATTAAAACATTTTTTTATGTATAATGACCTTACGTGATAATGTTACATGTCAATCGCTATGCAAGAGAACGCGTTACTACAAAAAAGTTATGCATGCCTCTAACAGATAATTATTCTGAATAATGACTGTACTCTCACAATAAAGTTCAATTCTAACTGTTTAATTCAATTATTCAATATTATTTTTATTAAATATATCTATTAGTTTGTGAGATAAAAAAGAGTGGCCACTTGTGCGAGGAAACTCTGTACATATATTTGCAATTATTATATATATTAAATTTCGATATTTTTATAAAGTCAAGTTTCCTAAATGGTATCTTCATAAATATCAATACGATAAATAATATCAATGTTGTGGCATATTAGACTAACAAGTGATAATAGTGAAACTAATAACAGACGTGAATAAAAATATGTAAATTGTAAAAATAAATTCAAGTTTTATTTCGACAGCCTTACATTTTTATTATTGTTATTTATTAATTATTAAATATTTGATTCTTTTTTTAATAAATTATCAGTAAAATAAATATCAGTTAATGGTATTGTTATTAGATTTTTAATCATTTTGATTTTATACTTTCAAAAACGATATGATTTAAAAGAGCCGCAGATACGATTTAAATGATTTATTGCTTAAATTATGCCTTTTGTAGTATGTTGCAAAAAGTTTTATAATAAATTAATTTGTTGTTGATGATAATTATTGTGTAGTAATAAATACCTGAAACGTTACAATTTTCAACGTTCATTTGCACACAAATTAATACCAAATAAAATAAAATAAAAAATACCTTAAATGGTACGCAATCAGTAATTCTTCCCTAACCAATTAGCAGACAATTTTTTAAATGGTTTTTATAATAATTAATTTTTGATTATTAATTATTCATTGTATTAGAATTTATTTTTAAAATTAATATTTATTAAATAATTATTAAATATTTATTTTACATTAATTATTTATTTAAAATAATGATTCTGAGAACGTTTATTTAATGTTTATTCAACATTTATGTTGCATTAGTAATTCATTTCTAATAATGATTTGACATAACGTTTATTTTATATTTATTTAACATTAAATTAATATTTATTATTGATACATTTTAATATTTATTTATAAAATAATTTGAAAAAAAATTATTTAACATTTATTCAACAATAATTTAATTTACATCAATTACTCATTTAAAATAATGGCTTAAAAAATATTTATTTTACACTAATTATTTACCTAAAATTACGATTAAAAATAATTCGATAAACAAATTTTATCTAATTTAATTTGTATTACATCTGCTCTTTCTGATCATGCTCTTTTTATTCAAATGAGTAATAGTAAGATATTCTTCACATATGAAAATCACTTTATATATTTTATCTTTTTAACATCTATTGAATTGATTTGTAACTGGCATATATGCGTTAACATAAGGTGTTCACATGTATCATCAGGAATGAAATATCAATTCCCGTACGATCGCAAAGTCAAGCAATGTTGATGGCGGTCCTGGTTTGAATGAGTGATCGCTTGGGAATTCCTCCAAAACATTCCTGAAAAAAATCTACGAAAAAAATTCCCGAATACATTTTTTATAATGTTGTTATGTGTATTTTAAAATGTGATACTAATCAAAATTTATTTGAACAATATATTCACTCTTTATAATGTTAAAAAGCACATTTATTTAATATTAAAAAACATTTTCTTCAAATATTAAAATAACGTTTTCTAAACGTCGAAAAAGTGTTTTTCAATCGTTAAAATAAACATTTTTTTAACGAAAAAAAAAGAACTCATTATTTCTAACATTTTCAAAAATTAATTCAAAAATATTTTTTTAAATATTAGAAAAAATATTTTTAAAAACATTGTTTGCTGATTGAATAAGTATTTGTTAATAAAAAAATATTTTCTTACTCTTTATATATTTTATAAATATTCACTACAATTTCAGTTTCGTACATTTATTCAGCTCGTCACAGAAAATTAAAGGCATAATTTTCGAGTAATCTGATCCTCCTTTTCCCTAAATTTCTATACTGTGCAAAAAATAAAACGCCTACGAATGAAATTTAAAAACGTTGCGTACAATTCAGATTTTTAATTTTTAGACAATTTTTATTCGGTGAATAACGCTCGTCATTCGGTGGGAGACGTTAGCTACGATAACGTTCACCTTATTGACGCAAATTGACATTAACTCGTCCAAACAGCCAATTTTTCGCATCCAGGCGAGCCAACGATCTATGAAAGCGACAAGGAAGTAATAAATCTTGATAAACCAACTGCCAAACATACGACTCGTTTATATCAATTTCTAAGATCACTTCCATTACTCTTTCCAACCTTGAACTTTGTACTTCGGAGAAATTTCCGAGTAACGTCGATAGGTTGTCTCGAGTTCTTTTGCGAGCGCGATTTACACTTCGTGTTTATAAACTTACTCCGACTGTAAGGACTGTAAAGTCTGTAATATGCCGTGACAAACCGACTTTATTACTGCTACACTGACATGAAAAACTAAAACTGCATTTATTATTTAGAAATACATAAAATATTATTTTAATGATAGAGAATGAGCATATTTTTAATATTATATAATTATTTTTATTTTTAATATTTATCCTGGTGAACATTTTTCTCAGAATTTTTATATAAATTGAAACACATTTTAGAAATACTGAGAAAGTCTACAACTTTTTATTAGAATTCTTTATATACGACTTCTGAAATATTTTAAGATTTCCCAGATTCTTGTAACTTCTAAAATCATACCTTTTTCAGATTTTATAAAATTTCGTCAGAAATTATAGAATAAGGAATCTTAGAAGTCTTAGAATACCAGCACATTCATATATGAAGAATTCTAGAAAAAAATGTAGACTTTCTCAGCATTTCTGAAAAGTGTTCCAATTCGTATAAAAAGATCTTCAAAATTTTCTAAAAAGTTTTACAAAATTATACAGAAATATTAAAAAAATTTTTAATTAACATAAAAATATTAAAAATTATATGAAAAATTTTCACTAGTGTAAATAACATAATTTAGAGATGTATATTAAAAAAAATTTATAAAAAGGAGAGTATATGAAAATGGCCACGAACAGAAACCTAGAAAACTAATTCCACAGTGTTTCTTGCTGTATATGAAAGGAAAAATAATATTTATAATACTGCGAAGAGATTGATTGATTGATTGATTCAGCGTTTATTGCTGCCCTAGGGCAAGCCCTCTAAGGACAAATTGTAAGTATTGGTACATAGAGAAATGATCATAAAAGTAGAAACTAAAAGTGACATTGAAATGATAACAAAAAATAAATAAAAAGAATAAATTTAACAAGAGAGCGAGAGTGTTTACAAAAAGAAATAAGAGAGAGAGAGAGAGAGTACGTGGAAAATTGCTGATATCAATAAAATGTCATACAAAATACCCAATGCATACATGACATTATATTTCAATTTTCTTTATTTCTACATCATCAGACTTGTATATATTTTAATAAATGCATTTACTCTTATTTTCAGATGCATTTTGTATACAGACTTATATACAACAGCAAGTTTTAATAAAGAAATATTTTTATATTAATCAAAGTTTGATATGTTAAATGAACGTATCTAACTTCATTTAAGAATCTATCAGTATCGTGTCATGTTAAAGAAACATTATCATATATGTATCACTATCACAAGCCCCTGCTTATTTAAAAGCACTAGAGCAGCGATACATCATGTTTTACACGTCTTATACCCCGCACATAAATCCGCTTGTATATCGGTGATTCTGTTCGCCTGGTCGCTTTGCTCGATTACGCCACTGTCCGCGAAGGTAGGAGCGGAAAGAACGTTAAACTATTGAAGCGAATCGATGTAAATCGACACTCGGGACTCGGTCACGTGTGCAACGTGGATGCCTTTTCGATCGTCCGCCCAACGGTGGGCTATCGTCCACAGTAGTAAGGGTGGACAGCTTAGGCGGACATGCGCGCTACCACGCGAAGTCGGCATGCTGTAGTTTGCGACAACACACAGTTGTGATGGTAACACTCATAGTCGCCGCAGTCCTGTCGGCGTTCGCAATGTGCGCGTCAGCCGATTATTAAACTGTCCGTACCCGGCCAAATCGCAAATTCTGTAACTTTCGCGAAATTAATCATTTCGCGATTAACCGCTCGATTGTCTGTGAAAACATTCGAACTACGTTCGCGCGAGCGGCGGTACCGCCACCGCGCACGCATTTCGCCGGTTGGTGCTGACATTGAGCGCATAACGTGTCGTGTTTTGTGCGCGTGTAAATTTGCATGAGCGTCACATCGTGAGATTTTATGTGGGAAACGGTACGCGCGTATCGCACCGCGACATTATCTTTCGCAAAAAAGTGCCACTTACGCTTAGAATATGAAATCGCTTTCTAAAAAACGGCGTGGTCGTTACTTGTGGCCACCCGTTATGGCAACCGTATCGATTTAACGAAGATTGCCCTCGGTAAATTTGCTAACGAATTACGAAAACGTAAAAACCCAGATAAACATGGGTAATTGTTATGTAAACTATCACAATGTATGCAACGTCGCAAAAAAGAATTTTGCTCCAACACCTTAATAAATGAAATTGTCCAACTCTGAAATATAATCGATGTTTTCTAAAAATATTCTAAAACAAAATTTTATCAATGTAATGATGGTTCTAATACATAAACAAGAAAAGCTTATGTGTGAGCCTAGTTGAATGTTAATGCTATAAAACGATTGTCACAGCAATAAAAACTTACTTAAGCTATACAGCACACTAATGTTGAATCAACATCTCAGCAACATTGAATTGCATGATTGCGAATGTTGTAACAACATCGCGAAATGTCGATTCAACTTTGAAAAAACATCACAGAAACGTTAAATGGTCGTTTAATCTATGTTTTATAAACGTTGCAATTCGACATTGATTCCACATTTGTTCAACGTATATTTTATATACGTAGGTTTTATATACATTGTATATTTTATATTTTCAAAGAAATTACATAAAATAAATGTGTAAAAATAGTTTTTAAATTTCCAGGAAAAAATCTAAAAATAATATTGATTCTTACTATTTAAAATTAATTCTTCTGCTTTCCAAAATATACTGTTTATATATGTAGATAAAGTATATTTTAAAGTGTCAAAGAGAACAATTTTGAATAATAAAAAAATCAACATTATTTTTTAAAATTAGATTCTTTTTCCAACAATTTAGAAACTTTACACATTCTTTTATTCAATTTTTTAATAGTATAAAAGTAATTTTAAATCACTACAAAATTAAGAATCGTTTTATATAATTTAGTTTGTTTTTATTAAAATTAAAATTATATATTACTAAAAATTATAGATTGTTTATAATTCTATCATATTATTTATTACATGTATATAATTCTATTCTATTCTATTTTATTCTATTCTATTCTATTCTATTCTATTCTATTCTATTTACATGATTTTCAATTTTTGCCCATTTTTCACAAAATAAAAAAAAGTATCTATAATAATTATTCAATATTATTTCAACATTGCTGCAACATTAACAATCAATGTAGAAAATTCAATATAGATTCAACATTAAAAAAACATGCTCACTTCAACATTCAACATTGCAACATTTCAGCAAGGTTCTTTCAACGTGCTGTACTGTATGGGTATAAGTTAATAATTGCAATAAATGTTTCGACCTCTACTGAGTGGTTCTCTTCTTTATATTACATAAATTTAACATAATTTTTTTAAATTTACGTAATGCAACACTGAAGACTGCTTAACAGTGGTCAAAATGTTTGTTACAGGAATTATATTTATTTTAATTTATGTAATTTTTTATTATCGCGATAAAATCACTCTGTAGTACTAACATTCGGTTAGGCTCAAGTCGTTGTTTATTTATTAGAATTTTATTACTGAGAGCCAATAATGTTTTATTTATTTATAATCAATTAAGGATGAGTAGTAATTAAGTTAAAGCTAAAAGACAAATAATAAAGTTATAAACAATATAATTAATGACTTTTAATTTAACTTAGTTAATTTTAAATGAGTTAATTTTTAACTGCAACTAGTTATTTTTAAAACACGTAAACTTTGTTTTATACTTTAATTTTGTGTATCTTAATTTTTTCCCAAGTTAAAAATTTATATATGTAAAAGAAAAAATTATAAAAGAAAGAATACATTTAACCACTTAAAAAAATATTTAAAATTGGAGATATTCGACCGTTTCATGTAATACATACAAATTGAAATAAGATCGCCTTGTACGGTCAAGCTGGATCTTAGTGCTATTTATAAATTTTACTTGT
>QKQZ01055323.1:0-20956 GCA_003595255.1 Solenopsis fugax | reverse complement strand
GCTTTACCGAGAGCTCTCGCTTCTCTCACCGGGGGATCTTCGCCGGGTCCGCGTGGTGCAAGTCCGCGGCTTTCTTATACGCCGGCCTTTCCTGACGTGTCCGGACGCTCGCCCGGCGCTCGCCGCCGACACATCGAGTGAGTTCCAGGGCTCCTCTCCCTCGGGACATCCCTCCCCCGGAAGCGAACCACCATCTGGGGATCCTCGTGCCAAAAATACACGCGCGGGAATAGTGTCCAGCAGCCTTCGACAATGGGGCGTGGGAAACTCGCGGAACATACGCTATCGCGTCCCGACGATTGTTCTCGAACCCTTTGACTTAGGCCTTGTTACTCGTTTTTCGAAGTTCGCGCAATTTTGCGCGCCACAGCCTGAGAAGACCAGAAATCCACGCTGAAACGACGAAAGTGAGAAAGTTCAGTGGATCCTCGCGTGGAGCGCGGCTGTTTGCAATTAAAGGACCTTTCCGGTTTGACAATCTTTGGTAAGAGCCCGTGTGCACTGGTTATCGTTACGTGGGTTCCCAATAACGATTTTCGTATTTGATTATTTCTCTCATACGTTATTCTTGCAGTCTTTATTTTTAAACGCTAGGCCTACTGTTTCGTTCCCGCGTTTAATCCGCGACGTTCAGTAAAAACAATATCAGCTATTTGTAATTAATAATTTTTAATGATTGCTCGTAAAAGTACAGTATTACAATATTTTCCAATGTTGCGCATTGTAAAAATTCAATACTGAAAAGAAATTTTTATGTTTAATCCAGCAAACGAAAATAAATTCAATTGAATTGAAAATTGCAATTTATTTTTATAATTTATTGAGTTCACGCTTTAGAGTTCCGGGGAATTTTTTCATTCAAATGGACTCAAATAGATTGAAATATGAAATGCTCTATTTATTATTTTGAATTTAGATGGATTCATGTTATTATTATATTTTTGGATTTATATGAATTAAAATATGAAATGAATTATTCATGATGTTGAATTCAAATGTGTTCATATGAATATTATATTATTTTTGAATTCAAATAGATTCGAAAAATCTGAAGCGCAAATTCGAAAATTTATTTCAATTAATTTTTGTTTACTGGGAGAAGGAAATATATTTATTTTAAAATTATTTTCTTGATTTAAAAAAATATATATATATTGAAAGTTTAAAAATAAATTATTTTATACTAGTAAATATTTATTTAAATGAAGGAAATTATGTTAAAATAAATATATTTACTTAAACATAAGAAACTTCTTTTCAGACCGGTATTTATAGTCGTAAATGATTTTCAACTTTTATTTAAAAATAGAATGAATAAATGAATGAATGTAATTAATTGAGCTTTCAATCAACGACTGTAAATACCGGCCTCAGCGTAGTATTGAAAAATCATAAACGCATGATGTGAGCTCAAAACGCAATCACTCTTGCTTTTAAGTAGTCGAGCTCAAGCATTACAACGGACGGTGCGGCCCCTCATCCACCAACTGGCCGTTCCACGAGAGCTCGCGACTCTCCTCCCGCATAGTCGAAGGCATGCAGAGATTCTGCCCGTTCGCATCCGATACGAGGGGCCAGCTGTGCTGCGTCAATGTCCAGTCGACGAAGACGGTTATCCTGGAGAGATACACGAGCATAGACATCTCGGAAAGCATGCTAGCCGCACACCGGTACGACTGCTTCTTGGAGGGCCGCTCATACGAGAGGTGAGACTCGTCTGCCTTGCCCGCACGTTTATTCTAGTCGTGTCTTGGTTTTTTATTCGTTTATTCCGCGCAGACTTCGCGAAATCTATCGTTCTGCACACGACGTCATCACGTTCCTCATGATCCCTCGATATTCGCGGAGCGTTTCCGAGGTGCGGCATTGAAACGCGAACGAGAGCGAAAGTGGCGGGCGACGTCATTCAGCGCCCACCCGGTGAAATCGAAGCCGGCAGATCGATTCGTTTTTATCAAAAGTTACAGAGGTACGCACTGAGAAAAAAGATTTCGTTAATTCAACAAGTACCAATCTGTAACGAATATTCGACAACAAATATAGTGACGACAAATGTGATTTGTTGTCAGTATATCTACACTGAGAGAAAACAATCACTAAATTTTAATAAACATTTGTTTGAAATATTTACTAAATGTAAATATTTATTTACAGTACAAGAACCACTAATTTAATTTTAGCTATCATTTTTTATTCATTAAATAATTATGTACCGTAAGTAAATATTTTATTGCAACTATTCAAACAAATATTTATTAAATTTTAGTAATTTCTCTCAGTGTATAAATACTCAGCAAGCGAAGATAAATTCAAAGTAATTGAAAATTGCAATTCATTTTAATTTATCTGAGTTCGCACTTTAGCACTAAATGCACTATTCTATAGCTTTAAATGCACTATTCATCATTTTGAATTCGAATGGTTATGTCTCCATTATATAATTTTTGGATTCAAATAAATTGAAATACGAAATGAGCTATTCATCATGTTGAATTCGGATGTATTCACATTATTTTTGAATTCAAATGGATTTGAAAAATCTAAAGCGCGAATTCTATAATGTTGAAATGAATTCATTTCTATCCATTTCGATTCATTTTCGTTTGCTAGGTATTTGTTATAGGTACTGATACTTGTTGAATTAATAAAATCTTTTCTCTCAGTAGCCGGATCAGCCAAAATTGTAGACTTAGTCCGTAATCTAAATCAGAAAATTCGAAAAGTATAAAAAAGAAGATTATAAAAAATAAACGGATTGCCTTGATGAAAACGGCATTGCTGAGAATCGCTTTGGATGCGGAGTCTTTGAGACCTCTGCTGCTCATCTTGCAAAACGATTTTGACAAATTGTTTCCTTTTCAGAGAAACAAAAAAAAAACATAATTCTCTGCACGATTGTGCTGAAGAATTACAAGAAAAGTATGTACACAAACAAATTATCTCCTTATTTCTTTTCCTTCTCCCGTCTAAAAGGTCTCCCTGGGACTCCCTTCTCCCAGTAATTTATCCACTTAGCGTAATGCCCGCATTTGAGGGTTGATCTTTATAAAGAACACGTGATGACAAGAAAAATGAAGCCCGCGATAAATTTTCGGTAACGCTCTGTGTTCCGTCCAATAAAAAAATGAAACGAAAATTCTCGGGGACGTACACAAATCGATACGCGAGCGGGAACAAAGGGATTTTGATGCGAAATTTGATCAATCTGTGACGGTACGCGACAGACAACATCAGAACCCGTTGTACAGTTTGGGTAAATATTGTCGGATCACGCATGCCCTGCCCGCACCCTCGCAGGGCGGCTCGTGCGCGAGCACATTCAGAGCAGAGCCGGCACGCAGAGAGACATCCGCGGCAGGTATCCCGGCCATTTTACTTTCTCCTTCTTCGTGACCCACGAAAGGAAAAGCGAAGCTGACCTTGGTTGTCATGGCGATCATAAGGATATTACCCTCCGCAGCCACTGCGCAGCATCCTTCCGGAAAAGGCTTGAAATATCCTCTGATATGCTTCCACTCGATATAATGAAAACAAAATCAACATAAATTTCGTTAATTTCGAACCATAATTACCGCGAAGAGCGCGCCCTACTAGTAGCAGATCGATGGTAGACGATAATTCATGTTTTATATACACACGCATATATGTATATAACTTGAGGTGAGTATACGGGGCGTTTTAAACTTGACGTGATAGTTAGCAGACTTTTGAATAATTTCGAAATGAAAGTTCTAATATACTAAAATATCCGGGACCTGAAAGCGCGAATTTTAGTTAGTTTGAAATGCTTTTCATTTTACAGTTATTATAACACTGATTATTTAACATAGGTATATCGAAAAATTAAAAAAATGTGACGCGTTTTATTCAGACACATTATATATATTTAAGGAAATTTATATTAGACAAATATTCGGATAAAATCTAGAAAAGGTTATTTGCTTTTACATTTGCCGATCATGCAAGTACCGTCACATGAAGCTTTAAAGGTCAATTTTTCTGATAGAATAGTCGAGAAAAAATAAGCCGCTGTTCTACCGCTTTTAATTTTTCAGAAAATTATTAACTTTTTAATTTTATTACTTAATTTTTAACTTTTTAACTTCCCAGCTTTGCTTTAAAGCTACTAAAACGATGTTTTATTAATAAAATTAAAAAGTTAAAAATTATTAACTTTTTAATTTCATTATTAAAACACTTTAAAATAAAGTTGGGTAGTAACTAATTGAAAAGTTAAAAATGAAATAACGAAATTAAAAATTTTATAATTTTTAACATAACTTAATTAATTTTAAATGAGTTAATTTAATTTTTTCCAACTAATTATTTTTAAAACATAAATTTTAACTTATTAATTTTTTTCTTAAGTTAAAAATTTACATAAAGAACATGGCAGTTATGAAAGAAAAAATATTCCTTTGTTATTTCATAAACTTAATTTACAAATAAAATATTAAATTTAAAAAAATTTCCTAATTTAATATAAATAATGTTTTTCAAAATTAACTTTTAATTTAATTTACAACAAACAACGTTCGTTATTCGGCCTATAGATTTCAGATTATTGTTGATTATTAACACAAGCTAGATGCCTGTTATGTTAAAGAAATCGCCGATCGGTACACGTACGCAATCGGCGGCATTGAAGCGGGTGACCGATTGAAATGTTACGTCACAAATTGTCGCGGGATTGAGATAACAAATTATTCGTAGACATTTTCCGCCAAAGCGTCGCGTCGGCCGCCTGTGATGCGCAAAGGACCGCCGTCCTTTATCGCCGAAAAATTGCTATATAAACCGCGAACTAGCGCGTTCGAGAGATCAGTCTTTCGCTGCTTGTCACCACGTAAGTTCTTTCCTACATTATATTTAATTTAATTTAATCTTAACATAATATTTAACTGAATTAGTTTTTTGTTCACATAACTTTTAACATAACTAATTTTAGAACCGTTAATAAGATTTCTGGCTCCAAAATTAAAAATTATTGAAAAAATTAATGAAAAAATCATTAAAGAGCAAAAAGTTGAATTTTATACTATTTTAGCACCAATTTATTTTAATAATGTATTATGGTTTGATTAAAAGTTACATTTAAAATGTCATTGAAGTTACAATTTAAATGTATTTTATAAGTTATTAATTTTAACTTAATTTTTAAAAATAACTTAACTAACACTGCTTTAAAGTAATCGTTTTCTTGTAATATTGTAAAGAGAGAATACTAACGAAAGAGATTTAATCTCGATTTTAATATAATTCCAACAAAGCAGGGGAACGATTTTGGGATTAATTCAGAGTATCGCGCTGTATAAACACAAACTTGTTGCTTATTATATTTATTATGTGAAGAGCGAGCAAAACTTTTCCACGGCTCGGCGAAATTAAATATTGCTTATGCACAGAATGTTAACATGGGACTATATTTAAAATAATCTTTTTGTGCGGCAATTTACGGTACGTTTCTGTTGAAAAATATTATATTTTCTGCGCGTTTACAGAAATCTTTTCAGACATTATTACACAGTATATGGAACAAATTTCTTTTGAAACAAATTCGGAGTTTAAACTTATTTTAGAGTTATTTTAGAGAAATTTCTCCTCCGATGGTACAGAGAGATCAATATTTTTTAATAAGGAAAAGTTGATGATTGAGTAGATACTAAAAGTTATGAAATTAAGATATAAGACACATTGTATAAGCCGAATATTACAAAGTTGACCTCGTCGCAATCGCGAGACAACTCCCCGACAACAACGCGAGACCTAATCAGTTTAGTTCGGTGCGAACAAGGGGCCGTGGTGGTTCAAATATCAACAAGCTTGGCAAAGGCCGTGTCGAGAGAGGAACGATAATAAGTCAAGTCATATTAGCGAAGTGGATAAACGACACGGTAAAAATTACAATCGATCGCTCGAGCCATATTTTTATGTTTATCGGTTTTCAAATTTTGGATAATGTCTAAATATAAATGTAATAGATTTATCACGCGATCGCGACAAACTTCTTAACATCTGAAGTTATATAGCTCACTTTATATTTCTAGCACTTATATTTCTTCTTTTATACTCAGTTCTTTCGATAGACAATCAATTTTCCACATTACTTGAAATATTAAGAGAAATGATCATTTATATATTTTTAGTTTTCAACGTTGTACATTCTTCAAATTTATTCATGGTTTCCAATTAACAGAACAGGATTGTCATCAATCATAGCATGTAAATTTGCAAATGCAGCGATGTATTATGCATGATGAGAAAGAAGTCGCGATAACGTTGATACGCGATGTGAAACGAGTCTTTATATATTGTTAGCTACTCGATGAAGTAGACAGCCTGTTTAGCGAGCAGGCCGATTTTGCCCAAGGTTGAGATCGTTATGAAAATCTTGTTATCGAATACAAATAATATCTTGCGAGGATCATCGAGTTTCTTTCGTTACTTACGAAGTTTACGAGTAAATGTAAAGGTCATTGCGGTATCCATACTTTTCGTTATTTATATTGCTTCTTATTATTTGTGCTGCCAGCAAAACAGAAATAATTTCTTTTCAAAAACCTAAACGATTTTAAAGAATAAAATTTTACTTTGATTTGTAAAAATATTAATACAGTCTGTCAAATCTTGTCTTTCTTAAACTGCACCGTTATTGATTTTTACTTATTCGAATACAAAATTTATCTTTCTATGAAGTTAAATTTCATGGGGAACTTAAATCCCCAAATTCGAGTGGATTTTCTATAAGCGAGATATAATGAGGTAAATATGACAATCTTGTGGATCGTCCGTTGCATTGTAGTAGCACGCTGAACTAACAATGATAATAAGAAGCAACAATGTATTGATAAATTTAAAAAGACAGTGTCCTGGTCAAGCTCCTGATGAAAATGAAAATCGGAGTTTAAATCAAATGTAACATTCGTCTCATATATATTTGAACGTGAAACACGAATGCGGTAGCCAAACAAAAGCGTTAATAGCATTATTGATGTTTCCTGATAACCTGCCGCGTCTGTATTTATAATCTGCAATCTGCGTTCTGCAACTTATGTAGAATAGCCTTTAAATTGAACGCGCATGTAAAGGATAAAATGATTCCAAGAGCCGTTGTAGAACGCACCCTATATATGTCTATATATGTTTCAGGAAAACCAGATTTTTAAATCGTGCAACACAGGAGACCTCTCTGGATCTTTATCAGCAATTGTTGCCCGTCACGATGAATCAATTAAAATCTCCCCGCAACAGAATAGATTGCAACCGCCATTCTATGCAAGTAAGTAATTCACAAATATTAATAAAAAATAATGATTGATAAAATGATATAGAGCAAATCTTAATGGTTGTGTGAACGTTTTATGAGTATCTGTGAATTTGCTGACATTCCACGCGAACGTTAGAATGTCAGCGAATTCATAATTCATAGATGCTTATAAAAGGGGCAATACGTGCGCAATACGCGAAGTATTTGGCGTAAAAAGTAAGAGTAGGTGTAAAGCTAAGTACTTATATAATATATAAAGAGCTGGAGTAAGGGCGTTAGCGAATAAATTAGTTTTATTTCTTACTGCAGCCCCAGCTTTTATGCTTACTTCATATTGTAGATGGCTCCTTTTCGTAAAACGTAGTAGGTACGCGAGACAAAGAAATGACTGATCTTGAGAAGCGTCTTATAAACATCAAAAAAAGAAAAAAAAAGAATAAATCTAAGAAATCCGTAATTTTTAAATTTTGATCATTTTAACTATATGTGTGTGTGTGTGTGTGTGTGTGTGTGTGTGTGTGTGTGTGTGTACGTGATATAGAAATAAAATATCCTTAAATCATATTTTACATTAATACATTAATTGATAAGAAATTTTCTTTTGTATTTTTATAGCAAATTTCTCCGGTACCATTTAAAAATATTTTACTCGAATTTTCTTCTCAATTAAATTAATAAGATTAAAATATAAAAATTTCAATAAAGCTCACAGTCCTAAAAATTGTTTCTGCATATAATTTTCCGTTAACGCAAACTTTACATTTTTTCTGAATAAGTCACACAATATTAATTCTTCTATTTCAAATATCAAGTTAAATAAATTAGTAGCGTCGAATTCATAGAGTAAATAGCATGAGAATTTATTTCAGCTTACAAATAAGTCTCGGAAGCAAGATGATCAACATTTTACTCCAAGGAAGTTTACTAACGCCAAAAAGGGCCGGTCATTTCCGGACTCCAGTCCAGATCATTTTCTGAAGCAGTTTCCTCCAGGAAAGTTGTCTCAACAGCAATCCAAAGACAACACATTAAATCGTTCGATCCTTACTCGAGAATCCTTGAACGAATATCCGAAACTGTACAGCCAAAGTTCCATGCTTGGCAGTTCCCTGAGCTGTTCGAGCGTTGAGAGTCGTTCGTGCTCCTCAGATGACAATCTAACGAACTATTCGCCAGTTCACCAGCTGGACGGATCACCAGATCATTTCGAGTATTTTCGAATGTTTGAAGATGCCAGCGTAACTGATGTACCCGGCCCGAACTTCTCGGGCACCAGTTACCGAAACGAGAGCTGTCAGCCGAATTATGAGACGTTCGAAGATCTCAACATGAATCTTCTGAAGTTTGATTTGCTGGACGACATCTCAAGACGACAATCACCCGTACGTGAGGAATGTAGCCCGAGTGTCCAGGGAGATGTGATCAACGAGTCATTCATAACTTTGATGACGAAAGAGTTAGAGAAAGACGAGAGTGATGTAACTATTATACCATCACGAGAGCAGCGAACTCGTAGCCCGAGTAGTCAGAGGGACTCATCCGATTTTCTTATGATATCGGAGGAGTTGGAGGTGGCGAATGAAATAAAGAATGAAAATTACTCAGGACAGCAGTCACCTGCGAACGAACAATGGACCCAGAATTTAAATATGGAGGAGGATACGTCCAGCGCGATTGATTCGATGGTGAACAAGGAAGAGGCGAAGGATACTGACGAGGACCGATCGCTCGATCAGACGTTGAAAACCTTGATATCACCGTATGAGTGCAGCGTTCATCCGTGCGCGCAAATGTCTTATTGTCAGACTTGCTGCAAAATCATCTGCAAGGAATGCGCCACTCAATGCGTTTATAAGCACGTGACGATAGATCTTGGAGAGTTTCTCGACATCGCCCAGCGTCAGGCTGAAGAGGTGCTGATCGAGGCCTATCTTGGGGTCGACGTTCTTGCAGATGATATGGAAAATATGGGGGTGAGTCAGTTAATTGTTCGATCGATGTGAAAGAGATTTTCGCCTTTCTCTTTAATTATTCAGATTTGCTTTAGCTTTTAATGCTGTAGACGAACTTCTGCTACTTTTCTGCATAAAATTAAAGGGGTTGAAAGATTGAAAAAGGATATATTTTTCAGGAATTTTTTTTAGAAAATACATTTCCACATAAAAAAATAATATTTCTTTGTTATTTCATATAAACTTAATTTACAAATAAAATATTAAGTTTGATCCATATTATAATTGTTTTGAGTAATCTAACTTTAACGAATTTCTAATTTAATATAAATAATTCTTTTCAAAATCAACTTTTAATTTAACTTAAGTTAATTTACTCTTAACGTAACTTATGACTAGTTAGTTTTGTAACTTTTAACGTAACTAAATTAATTTTTATAAGTCATTAACTTTAACTTAATTTAGTTTAAAAAAAAATATTAACTTACCCAATAATAGATATGTAATGTATGTAATTTCCAAGTCACATATAACATTATAAAAGGTTATAGGTTAAAGTAATAAAGGTAAGGATAATAACAATTTCCTTAAGGTAACTGCAAATTCTATGTAAACATAAATTAAATTCTAAAGATACATAAGAAGACAGAAAGAAAGAGAGAAAAGTGATATTTATTTGTTCTTGAACAAGTCTTCTCATGTGCTCAGGCCGTGATGAAAAAAAATAGATACAAAATAAATACAAATTAAAGTATAAGAATTATTTAAGTCAATTTATAGTTTGTGTGTGCATGTGTATATAAATGTGCGTGCGTGCGGGTATACAAATATATCAGAAAAAAGCTAGAAGAAGACGAGAGTAGATAACAAAAAGCGACAAAGCATGCTGTAAATGCACTAGACTGTATTTTGCCCTAAAAGCGCCTCTGTTTAAACTCCGCCACAGTGTTAACTTTACGAATGATGGATGGGAGACCGTTCTAAAAATTAGCCGTTGTTGAACGAAAAGATCTGTTGAAAAATTCAGTGTAGCACTGAGGTAGAGCAAACAAGACCGAGAGCATGAGAGAAAGACAGGGAGAGAAAGAAAGAAAGAGTGTGTGTATATGTGTGAGTTTATTGTATGTTTTTTTTTGCAGATGGACATTGCAGCGTTAGATCAGAGAACCAAGGAGGCACTCAGTGATGTGAAATTCTTTTCACGTAGAATGTGGTCCGCGGTGGAGGAGAGGGAGAAGAAATTGTTTAAACAAATTGTGGAAACGCGCCGATGGAAATATGAAGTGCTTCATGAGAAGTACATGAATTTAAAGGAGGATAAGACACGGCTTTCGCAAGCCATTACTGCTCTCAAATGCGCCATCCATGACGCGCGATCGTCCTCCGTATGCAATCCTAATGACCTTTTGCAGAGAAAAGATATGGTGTTGGCTGAGGTATTTCAAATTCATTTATATTACGTTTATATTACAAATATTTGAATATTTAAATAAGGGCTCTCCCCTTAAGGGCAGAATGCCTACAATATCGTTGCAGAAAAATTATTCATTTTTTTTATTCCTTTTTTGCATCGCTGGAATTAAACCAACTATTTTTATTCTATTTTTCTTCATTATGTGAGAAAAAATTTTCTAAATAAATTTGAATACATTAATCCAGGAAAAAATGGGAAAAATAGTAAAAAAATCTATTTGGTCAGTGAATAGGTTTCTTCACTTCAGTGAAATTGAACTTTTAACTTTTAATTGAGTAGAAGAAGTGCGTGCGCGTATTTCCTGTGTTAACTGATTTTCAGAGAAGCCAAATTCTTCTTCAGTCTCTCATTTTGATAATAACATTTGTTACATGTGTTACTTGTGTCCTCTTAAAATTAATAGAAAATTAATTACCACTTACAAATGTACTTAGCAATCTATTTCTTATATAAAATATTTTATATTTTGTTCATTTTCAAGTGCATTCTCTCCCTTAATATTTTAATTAATTTATAAAGAAATATTTTTTCAATTTTACGTTTACAGATATGGCAGATTCGTCAGAGTCGGAAGACAAAAATTCGATCTGTCCGAGACGAGAATTGGATCTCTTTCAGGAATTCCGATAGCAATAATGTGCTATCCGTGATCGCTAACGGAGGCAACATTTTAGTGAACAGTCCAGGCACGATCGGGGACCGTCTACCAAATCGCGATTACAAATCATCGCAATCGTACTTCCCGTACGGAATAATCGAACATATGATGCAATCGATTCCGCGTGGTCGTCCGATAATGAATTACGATCGCAGTGTCTGCCTCCCTAACCGATTACCGGAGTTGCAAATCAAGAGTACGGATGTCATAATTCTTGGCTACTTTGGCGAGAACAATCCCGACAATCTCTGCCGTCCGTGGGGATTGACTTGCGACAACGAAGGTAACATCATAATCAGCGATCGATCTAACAATCGTATACAGATTTATCGCGAGGACGGCACGCTGATCAGGAAATTCGGATGCTACGGAAGCGGCCCTTGTCAATTCAATCGTCCAGCCGGAATCGCCGTCGATGCTAGACGTCGCCTTATCGTGGTCGACAAGGATAATCATCGCGTTCAGGTTGGTGACATATTGTATATTTATTTCGTGGAAAAAATGATGAAGTATCTAAAAATTTAGCAAAATTATTTTTAGATCATATCCCAAATTTTTAGACAGTTTCAGCAAAATCATCCTTTCTGTGTACATACAGATCTGAAAATAGTTTTGTTGGACTATTAAAATAATGATGAAAGACGCGCTCATAAACATGCAGGGAATGTTGATGAAAATTATTTTGATGTCCAACAAAATCATTTTTTTTCTGTGTATGTCTGGGTTTCTCATAAAATATTGTTTTTTTTTTTGCGAATCAAAATTGCATATCAAAATTATCGTTTGGATATATAATCACAAATGAAATCATCGTGTTCCAGATTCTAACTATGGAGGGCGAATTCCTGAGGTCCTTTGGCGAGCACGGCGAAAAACAGGGCCAATTCTGTTATCCTTGGGACGTAGCGGTAAATTCAGTTTGCGAAATCGCGGTTACAGATACGAGGAATCACCGTGTACAGCTGTTCAGTCCTGAAGGTATTCCTCTACGTATGTTCGGCGGCCAATCGCATCAATTGAGATTCCTGGATTCGCCACGCGGTATCTGTTTCAACCCTGAGGGCAAGCTAGTTGTCACGGACTTTAACAATCACCATGTTCTGATAATTGAATATAACATGACGGAAAGTCGCATACTTAAATGCGAGAAGGAATCGAAATGCAGGAGGCAGGACGGGGAAAATGGCGACGGGCAGAACGATGAAAACACCCCCACGTTTCAGAGACCCCAGGGCGTTATAGCGGCCGACGATGGTAGTATTCTTGTCGCCGATTCACGCCACAATTCGATTAAAGCGTTTAATTCCATGGGCTCGTTACTCTATTCTTACAAGCCCGGTCAGGAGGAAATGGACCGTCCATTGGGTATAGCACTTCACTGGGACGGTAAAATGACATTTACGGATTATGGTCGTAATTACGTGCGCCTAATAAAACTGGAAAATCACGTGAATCCGAAGCCGAGGAACAGTATCATGTTCGGTTGACACTTCAGGATCGCAGACACCTTGTCCTGATGATCTAATCAATATAATGGAAACTTCAAAGATTTCCGTTTGCACCGAGCAGTACCGACTATCGCGATGAAAACTAACGCAATTTTTACATTTGCAACGCGTGGCGAGATTTTGGAGCCATCAGTAAATTGCGCTAGGAGGTATAATTTTTCGCTGGAAACGAGAGAGGGGAAAAAATCTCATCCCTTGATCTCTCTTGCGTCGTGAGATCGCTATATAATGGACGCTCAATTTTAATCTTGATAAAGGGTTGCAATTTATCGTTTTAGTACATCTATAATATTTATTAAAATAATATGCAACTCTCTTATCTTCGATTAATTCACACTCTTATTATTATTATTATTTATCTGTTTTAAAATTATACAATACGTACTTTTACAATTTTATTGCGTAATGCGCTGTATCTCCTGATTGGATGGACACACGAAATGTGTAAATGAAAGCAAAAGAATCAAAGCAAAGAAAGAGAAACTACGTTATATGTTTTGAACGACTAAATGATCAAATAATTGATCGCATCGCGCTCTATTAAAAGTAATATACAAAAGTAATAACGAAGAAAATTGATCGAGTTATTGATAGATCCAGATATAATCAGCGATCATGTTTTATTAATGCATCTTATTATTGTTGAGAAAATTCGGTTATTAATCGAATTATGCATTTTTCTTGTTTTATATATTACTTTATATGACTAATGAATTTTGTCTGTTTTACTAAATTATATCATGAATTTAATTAAATCCGATTTATTTGCGGATTTGTAAGATTCGCTTATCTTTTTCTAAATGCAATTATGCATGACGCTGAACTATTATGATTTTATTTCCAATTTCGGAAAGGAAAAAGTAGAAATTGCGATAGAATTATTAATGCATGCAGTTTTATATTTTATCTTATATAAAATTTTTTAAGTGTGTAATAAACTATATCATAATTGAGTTATTTTATTTCTATTCATTTTTTTACAATATTTCTGGTGTATAAAATGCAAAGTATTCATATAATTAAAAAATTTTTCCAGGGTTGGATATTAATTTGTTAAGAAGTTAATAACTTTTAACTTGATGTAGTTTCATTTTAAATAATTTAATTTTAAACTTTAATTAGTTATTTTTAAAACACGTAAACTTTAATTTATTAATTTTTTCCAAGTTAAAATTTATCTGTAAAAGAAAAATATTAAAGCACATTCCTATGTAAAAGACAATATATTTCTTTGTTATTAACTTTTAAAATAACAATTAATTTAATCTTAACAATTTTTAACCCAACCCTGTAAAAATTCTTCATAGACATTATCATCAAAATTAACCATAATTTAGTTAAGAAGCTTTGTTATCGTTTTTATTTTTGTTTTTTAAAAAATTTATTAGACTCGTCAATTTTTAGCACAGAGTTTTAATTGATATTGAGCTCGCATTTTTCTTGACATTTTTATTTCTACTATATCATATGTAAAAAACTTATGTAACAAGTTCAAAGATCTTTAGTTTAATCTAAATTCGAATATATTATATTTTCTACAGTAATTTTTATGTTACTCAACATTTTCATACTTTGTTTTCTTTTGTTTCGTATTTTGTAGACTTACTGATTTAACAAATTAAGTGAACGAGGCAAAAATATTGATCGAAAAATAGACAACGAGATATTTTGAATAAAATGTCAGATTGCTCTTTAAATCTGAGTCAGTGAAATTTTACTGATTTGCAATGCTATACTTATAACTGTAATCCTCAATGACTATTTACTGTCATTCAGTGATTTCGATTAAAAGAAAGATACTTTATAATTGGAATGTATTATCACTGAAAGGCACTGCTTATATCGCTGATTGATATTATTATGAATATATCAGATTATTCACTCTTTTAGTGAATAATATACTGTTTCTGATTTAGAGAGTGGATGAGAAAGCGTCGAATTGAAAAGTAACTATCCAAAAGAATCAATTTTTTATTTTCCAAATTTTTGGAGCGTTATTGTTCTCTTAAAGAAAAGCCAAGGAAGGCATGTATGTTATTAGTAACAATAAGTATTAGCCAATAAGTTCATTGTTAAGGTAATTACCTGATAATGTTAGACATTAATGTGACTTAATCGTTATCATGGTTGACGATGATCAGTACAAAATGTGTGAGTGCTTACGAGAGAGACCATTAGAAATTGCTCGTTGAGAGGAAGGCAACGGAACGCTGTTTTTTCGTGGTTGTTTAAAAGTCTGGTTGAAATGGAAATTAGATGTATATGCATTCTTAGCGCCGTTGTAATGGATACGGTGCTCAATTACAAATTATACGATGTATATATCGTACGAATAGTGGTCCACCGACTCTCTCGGATCCGTCGCAAATTTACGCGAAATGTTCCTTGGGCATCTTCCACGTACGACTGTGTTGAAACAACCAATATATGTACATTGCATTTCTCAGAAATAATAATTTTATCTCTAAGCTACGAAATGGCATTGGTCGTTCCAGTTATTTGGAAAGAGTATTTCGCATGAAGCGAACATTTCTTTGAACTCTTTCCTCTAAAGCTGATAATATTCAAAATGAAGTAGTGTTTATACACAGAGATGAGAAATATTTTTAATAGAGAAGAGAAAAGATTACCTGATGGAAGATGCACAGCACAAAAGTATGAAAGCATTTTAATATGAATGTTTTCATGTGTGGAAAGTAATTGATATCGCTTTAATATCTCGTAAAGTGGCGGAGGTATTATTACCTCATAGTAAATTATTTCTATGAGAAAATTATCTCATAGCATTTGTATAGTAGTTTCTTGAATATTGTCTAATATTTTATAGAGTTGATACTTCAAACCATTTCATGAAAAAATTTATCTATTCATATGATCCTTTCTTCACAAAAAAAAATACAAAGTATTATCACAAATTCTATAAAATTTAATGTTTTTTTAAAATAATTTCTAAACAAAAAAAGGGTCCTTTTTCAAAATCGGGCCAGTAAACAGGCAGTGTTATCTTTATTATTTACCTAATAGGGTTGTTTTGTAAAATGGCCTAGAAACAGTTAATTTAGGTACACACAGAGAAAGCTCACTCTATGAAAAGAAATTTCTTGAATCGTTAAGTTATTTTAAAATATACTCATAACATATTTTAGAAAAAATTATATATTAAAAAAAAATTTATACTTTTTCGAAAAATATAAAATTATATCGAAATAAATCAGAAAAATAAACACATTGAATTTTTGTTTTAACTTAATATTCTTGATTGAAATATTAAATTACTACAATTTAAAATATTTTGAATAAATTTGACTTATGATGAACTTACAACAGATTTGTACATATATGAACTTATGAAATATTTATGTGAAATAAGCAATATTTATTTAATTCAAGCAATTTACAGTATTTAAAATGAAATCTTTTTCAGCAGCTGTTCAGAAAAAAAAATAATTTTATAGAATTTTTAATTCTATATTTCTTAAACGAGGCCTATGAGATGATATGTTCGTATGATTTTTTTTTCATAAAGTAACCTTCTAAATCAACTTCTAAATTGGACAATATTTAAGAAGCAATCTGCATAACGTGTTTAATGCACTCACTTAACGTATAACGTCAAGTTTCGGCTGTGTTAAACACATAAAAAGGAGTGCCCACTTTGCGACATATATCCCCGTATCGAGCGTGAATCGCGCGCCGGTATTTTTTTAAATGAATAAAAGCGCGCGCGAGCTTTCACGAGAGGATCCGGAAGGGATCGTGTGACTTTCTTTAAACGATCTTTCATAAGTGTACGATTAGAGAGAAACTTTCTACGTATATTAGATGACGTTCTGTACGTGTTATGTCCACTACACGAGATGTTCAATAGAGAATCAATTTCTTCTTAGATCGCGCCAATGGTTTCCGAGGAAGGGCTACTCGCGGTGGGAACGATTTTTCGGCATGTTGTACGTCGCGTGACATTCCGAAATAGCGTGAAATCTGCGTGATTACATTTACACTCTCGGGCAGACATTATTTCACGTATCAAAGCAGATTTTAACATTAGAGTTACCGAAGCAGTCAAAATGATTGACTTATAATTTTTGTAGATTTCCTGTGATTTTTGTAGCAATATGTAAATGATTAAATTGACCAATTTACTTTCCTCTTTTGACCCTCTTTTTCGAAGATGTATATAGTACATTTAAATGGTAGAAATTAATCATCGGTAGTTCTAGTGTTAAAGTAAACATTCACGCTAACGAATCACACGATCAATGCAACGACACAGGTCCGTTTGAAAAACGAACGTAAATTCAAGCTTCTTTCTGCGCAGTGTGTCCCCGCGAACGAATTTGTTGACAGTACACGAAGGCAGGACAAAAAACGGAAAGTTCAGCTAAATGTCAAAAATGAAAAGAAAGGGAAAGAAAAGTTAAAAAGAATCAAAAGTAATATACATTTGTCCGAGAAGACACTAAAAGAATGTCCTTCGCATTCATTTAGCATATCATAAATTTGCTCATACAAGCGATTACAGTTTGTTACTAGCCTTTAAGCACAGAACTTTTTTTGGAAAAGAAATAAACTTTCTGGGACGTGGCGCATTTTTTATGTCAGGTCTTTAAGTCTTGTTAATCCGTCGATGACGCGTGCGCTTTTCATTGCATGTAGACGAATAGAGAATTCTTTCTTATTGATAAGCTTGTTATATGTGTACTTTATGTACGCGTGATATTCTTGTCTGTACAGAATGATTCGCGATTTTATAATGTACATTTCTTTAAGTAATTTAAAAGATTTTACGTTGTTTGAAAAAATTTATGAGATAATTTAGCTCTGGCAGCTTCATCTCTTGCCTTCTGTTGTATTTTGTACATATATAAAGCGTTGGATGAACCAGTGGATGTCGAAAAGCAGAATGTGTAAATTGTGTCCGTATTAAAAAAATACAACATATAGTAGATTGAAGATTGATGAAGAAAATGCGCGAATCGCAGCGTTCATCGACAAATTCCTTATATGAAAGTTTATAAGAGTTCTTCTTTAATAGCAACGCAGTGCCAAACTATGTAATTCGTGAAAATGAATAAAGGTCAAATAGAAAAAATTACGCAAACTGATCGTGGAATGAAATTCACGATGTGTTATTTTGCGGACGATACAAAAATGATGCTTAAAGTATCAAGATCAGTTAATCAACATTGAAGTTGAATAATGCGTGATTGAATAACGATGATGACATAATAATAAAATATTCTATAAGTTTTAAAACGCTTTCATGATGATATAATATTTGCGAATAAAAGTGGAGAAAAGAAAATTAAAGTTTTTATATTCTGTTGCAATTACAGATGTCCATCAATTGATGTTACAGTTAAGTTTTCACAAGTTTTTACTTCTCCTAAATTGTCGATGTTAAACTTCATTTGACAATGCTGTAATTTCCTTTCCAGTATTTCTAATATTTCTAGTATTGCGCAAAATTCAGTCAGATTGTAATTTGAGTCTCATTCTATGCTCTGTAACTCTGTATGATCGTAAAACTGATATCGTAAATGTGCTATCGGTTGGCACTCAATTAAACATTCAACGTAGATTTCCACGTTATCTATAAATGAATATCTATTAACATATACACGTTTATTTTGGACGAAAATTTAAACATGAAAAAATAAACATGACTAAATTTTCATGATTAAACATATCAGTCATTACCCAAGCAGAACAACAAGTCACAATCATGTCAAAATGACATCAAAATGAATCGTAATTGATCGAAAAATGGCTTTTAATGACCATTTTGCGGTCATTTTGACATCATTTTGACGTCATGATGACTCCCTGTTCTGCTTGGGTATAATCGTATTAATCAGACTTTTTTTCAAGGTATTTGATTTTTGTGCCTGAAAATTCCAAATTTTCGGATTCGCAATTCGTAGAAATTTAGAAAAGTCGTGGAATGGTACAATCTGTTTATTAATATATTTATAATATTTTTCTATTATTTTATCAATTTTTGTGAATTTATTGTATTTTTTTAAGAATTAGACTCTTAAATTTTAAGTTTTAGGAATGTATATATTTTTATTAGTTTCGTCAGTGAATATGTATAAAGAGATATGCAAATTGCGGAATATCGTGCATAAAGTGATATTTACATATACATATATGATCGTGATGTCGTACGACAATCGGTAAAATAGCCCAACTTTCTTGTAATTACCAAAAATTTTTCAAGAATTGGCAAAGTTTTCAGAATGATAATGATAATAAAAACATTTATTAAAATTCCAAGAATCGCGATTCCAAAATCTGCAAATCTTTTCGTTTGTAAGCTCAAACCAAGGTAATTATCGACATCATGAAATTTACTAATTGTTGGTATTTTGCGCTCTGTAAACATATGCAAAAATATTCTTGAAATATATATATAACTCATCTTGACATGTATTTTATATAATTTAATACATTATGGATAAATAGAAAGAAAAAAATTAATAGTATGCAATAGGAACGAGCACGAATTATTGCGGCATCTCAAATGATGCAAGGAGTATCGTGCAGCAATTTCTCTGTCCCCATTGTCCTGCTATTGCTACTATTTATTTCCGCACACACCCTGCCGATGGCTGCATCAGAACGAGATGCAATTTGCATATATGCAAGTAGGTGCAGCATTGTCGATCTCTAACTATCTGTGTTAGGATAGCGCATACAAGAAAAGGTTGTAGTTGCGTTACGCAACGCAACGCTCGTTACAAGTCGACGTATTTAAATTAAGTCTCATTTATTTTTGCAGATAGTCTTACATATTTTTACACACAGCTCATACTAGTTTATACGAAAGGGCGCCGCGGAACATTGACAATCTTAGCTTTCTCGAAGATGCCGTACATGCGAAGACTTGGCATAACGTATTACGTATCTATAAGGCTTGCTGTTTACCTGTCTAACATCTATCAGAAATCATACATTTAGAAATCACACGTTAAATATTTTTTTTTTACAGATATTAAATTTGTTCATCCCCTTCGTGTGTACGGCAGATCAATTGCGCAGGTGACCCGACGTTAGCGACGAGGATAAGCTTTACGACGGGCTCGCAACGGTATAAAAAGAAACATGGAAGAGAGAAGAGAACGCTATGATTCTTTCGGATTCACCAGCCGGCTGGTGACGCCAAAGAATCGCGCTATTTCTTGGATCACAACACGAAAGAATCGCGGTGCTTTGGGCTCGGATCAGTTACAATTGCTCTACGGTAGAGCGGAGTACGCGGAGAAATCTTAATCCGCACAAATGGATGCGATTATCATTAATCAAAGGCCCCTTCGAGCGTTATCACAAGTAGAGAGGAGAGCGGGCGCGCCGAGCTGAAGTCAGCTCTCTCGCTCGCGGCAATCGAGTCCTTCCTTATTTAGAGCGCAATATATGCGGAATGTCATTATTGCAAATTGGCAAGTCGATACTCTTCTCCGGATCTGTGAGCAGCGATTATTATCTTCGCATAGGCGAAATAACGTTCGCGTAATGGCGGCTGAACTACTGCGGTCTTCCGCCAAGTCGAGTTTCGATTCGATCATCAATCCTTTCGTGCTGAAGCAGCGGTCGCAGATAATCTTGAATAGCTCTCCGAGCGACAACTTACGGGAAAAGTGAATGGCTTCTCCAGACAGCGGATAGCGCTGTATACGCGCGACCACGACTAATTTACCGGGAAATGATCTGCCAGTCAACCGACTGATTCGATCGTCGGTTCCGGTCACGAATTAAAGAACCGTCTCATGAATCGCGATCTCGAATGGCTCTGCAACCGAGTTTGCAAGATACTTTTAGGAATCAGTAATTCGAAATCGAATGTCATGACGCTTGTATACCTATGAGTCTTGACTATCGTAGTTTTTTTCGCAGTTATTTTCGTTTTCACGCAAGTCTCTCTTTTCTCCTCGTAATCGGAGATATTTTGGCACTCGCCAAAACGCCGTTCTAAGTGCGATGAGAGGACCGAGACCTTCTCGTGTGTTTCTTCCTCTCGGTGACGATACGTCAAACGGCCCCGTACTCCTCGCTCGACGGCGATTCGTCGCTGGCCGATGGCCTGGGCGGCCTGGG